>OZ018337.1:7336944-7619444 GCA_963969495.1 Ceratothoa steindachneri
GAACATTAATAAGTTTTAGATTGCTTTTACCTTTAAATAAGCCGGAGTCTGAAGTTGGACGACCTTAAACGGGAACCTTCTAGATGAGATGATTTGAGACACGTTTAAAGGAATCCTTCTCGTTTGCGTGAGACTAGCTCGGAAAACAGCTGATCGTCTCTCTGGGTGAAGGAGATGCTTGGTGAGTCTATTTGAGAAAAAACAGCTGATCCTTTTCCAGAGGTAGGTGGGGGGCGCGCATGATATCAGTGAGGGGATTGTTGTTCTACGGGTTATTCCAATCCCTGTGTTATATTTGCTGGCTTCTCGATGATGAGACTTGACCAAGAGGTGAATTATTTCTAGAATGGGCATTGGCGTTCGGATTCCTCAATGGTGATGGTTATCTCTGTTTTTATTCAGAAATACTGAGATAGGGGGGTTCTTGAACGAGATTGGTATAAGAGTGGTTATCGATATCACTGGATACTCTTCTAGGTGACCAAAAGGACACCCTCGGGCAGAAAATCCCGCTAGGTTCCACTGTCTTCTTGATTCCCTGTTTTACTCAGGGACTGCTCTTCTTCTGTCAATTGTTACTCCGATCCTCTTCTTACATTTCTCCAGATTGAACTATATATACGTCGATTATGCCCTGGGGGAGGGAGAAGGAAGACGAGGGCCCACCTTTAAGCCTCTATCCTAGGGCATGAATTTTGAACTGTGTGACTATTCGCCCTTTTGGTTTACGTCAGAGAAAGTGAAATTTCGTCTATCTGGAGAAAATATACATAAACAATCGGAGATGACAGTGAGCCTGTTCATAATTTTTTATTCTAATGGCTATCCCATCCTCCTATGTTTATATTATCGAACTATGAAATCTGCTGATTGTAATCCTTCTTTGCGAGCGACGCTCGAGGATCTTTGGGGCAGCAAGGCAAAGGGAAGGGGCGTAAGGTATCCGCCCATATGGAACATAACCCTTGATTGCCGTTGTATAAACAAACAAGCGTCTGTTTTTTCTCGTGGTATTTATTTCACCACAGTTAACTTGACGTGTAGGTTGGTTGTTTAGATTTATATTATGTGTTTTTTGTTTCTACATCAATTCTTACGTGTGTCTTATTTGGTTTTATAAATATTTTGCTATATTCTTCTTTGGTTGTTAGTATTTGTGTGTTCTGTGATTCGTACTTACCTATTTTCTTCATTTTTTTATTTATCATTGTCTTCATTAAGTGGTTGTGGTCTTCTTTGTTCTTGAGGTAAAATAAGTTTGGTTCGTTATTATCGGTTGCTTTTCATCATCGGTTTTACTTGATAGTTTATTCCCTTTGCAAAAAATGGGACAATTGCGTCTCCAATCTTGATGACGCTACTTGGGTATCTTGCCCGACTGGGACCTTGTTGATTTTATGCGATGGGTGCTCTAATTTCCTCGTTGATATACATTGTAATTTTCTCTTTTATATCTGAGGCAGTTTCCTTTAAGATCGTGTTGAGCGGTTTGATGTCCAACGCTTTTCACAGATCCACTTGTTTCCTCCTATTCCTTCTTCGTGTAATGGTAGTGAGATACATACACTTATTTTGTATTTTCTGCATTTCTGTTTATGATGTTTTAGGGACTCTGAACAGAAATGCTGAGGTATAGAAGAAGGTTGATCTGACTTCTGTCAGATACAGTTTCTTTTTGTTATTTTGGCTGAGGTTTGTGAAGCTGTAGAAGGTTCTGACTGCCAAAGATGCTTTGGGGATCCGTTCATTGCGGTGCATCTTGTACTCGTTATAAGTGACCTTCATCCCGAGTACATTGCATTCGTTCGTGATGGGATAACGCGTATCTCTTACTCTCATATCTGCTGTTTTTCTTCTTCCTAATGGGAAGATCCTGAATTTGTCACCATTAGTTCGGATTTTCCATTTTGAATCCTAAGCGTTGATTTTTCTTATTCCTCGGTAGTTATTCGAGCTTGCCAAGGCGCGTTTCTATATCCACTAACTATGATTTGACCTATGTCATCGTCGAACTGGATATTCAGGCTAGAAGGGTGGGTTGGCTCTGGGATGTCGGCTGTATATCACGAGTATAAGGTTGGACTGAGGCACCCGCCTTGAGGCAATCCTGCATGTAGATCAAAGGCAAGACCGTCCGTGCTTCCTATTCTGATGTAGGCTGACCTCTCCATGACATAATTACAGAGGATTTTTCTAGTTTTGCGCTCAAACCTAGCTGGAGGATCTTGTATTGCATCTCCCTTAGCTATACTTTATCGAATGCCTTTCACACGTCCCTGCATACTATGTTGATATAGCTCTTGTTTTCCTTCGATTAAGCAATCTTTTCCGTGATGACATTTATTGTCATCTCGGTGCTTCTCTTCTTTCTGAAGCCGTATTGTTGTCCGTGGTAGAGCCTTCTGTTCAATATTTTCTCTAAGAGCTTCCCTCAATTTGCAGAAGGTATATTGGACGATAACTCTCCTTCCTCGTCGTTGGCTTTTCAGGTTTGGTAATAAAGATCAGTTTTGTCGTTTTGTAGGCGTCGGGAAAGTAGCCTACATTTAGGCAGCCATTATAGATGTTAAGTAAACCTTCGCGCATGCACCTCGCTGCTTTGATGAAGTTTAACTTTGTCAAGCCTGACCATCCTTGAGCTTTATGCTTAAAGAAGTAGAGCGCGTTTTCTAGTTCTTCTAGCGTAACTCTTTCTTCTTCTCTTTTCTGCCTGTTCACTTGGTGGTTAGGATTCGTCCTCTCAATTATCTCATTCAGCTCGTCTATAATCTAATTTTAAAAATCTATGTATGAGTCACCATCTTCTTCACTTATTCTAAAAATCTGTTTCCAGTCTTGCCTGAGAATCTCCTCCATTTCATTCTCCTCTGGTTTAATTTTACTTTGGTCGTTTTCTAATTCAATCTTTTTCTTCTGGAGCTTTACTCTCATTCTCCTAATTTTCGCCACGAATTCTTTCAGGGTTGTTCCACTATCTAGTTTTTTGATAGCTTCATTCTATTTATCCTCTTTTTGTTCGTAAATTAGGATTTTAGTTCTGCCTTTATCTCTCTCATACGTTACATTATATCACAGAATATTCCCGTGTTTATGCTCACCCAATACAGTCCTTTCAGTTCACTGTGTATCCTTTCATACTATCAGTCCATTTGTATGTTGAAATCGTTCTGTATGTACTTTTGGGAATCGATTCTCTGTCAGCCTCGATCATCTGGGCCTCTAAACGCTACATTTCTTCGTCTATTTACTCGAGTGTCGCTTCGTCGAGGTTTGCTGTGATTTAATTTCTTAACATTCGCTCGTAATTATCCTAATTCTCCCTGCTGTTATCCTTCCTTGTATGTTATGGTATAAATATAGCGTTAACGTTGATATAAAGATTGATCTCTATATGGTCGTACAAGGTATCACTTTAGGGCTCATGTGATAGTTAAAGGGTGAGAGGAATTTGGCCAAGCAGATGTCCAGCTTGTTAGCGCTCCTTTCCATAATGAAGGTCGGAAAGTCGGAGTTCAGTCTCTGGACGATGTTCCTGTCGATGAGAGTATTCAAGCATCTGCCTATACCATTGTTTCGAGTATACCCGGACTCGGCACATTGTGCGTTCAGGTCCCCCATAAATATAGTAGGGACTCGCTTCGTGCGCGGACACCGCCCATGGTCCGGACGATGTCCCGTACGCCATGCTTCGACACCTGGGTGAGCGAGGCATGGCCTTTCTGTTAGATCTGTTCAACAGGATCTGGGTGGAAGGTCTTCTCCCAGACTCCTGGCGAATCGCTACTGTGCTCGCCTTTCGCAAGCCGGGGAGAGATCACTCTACTCCGACCGGTTTCCGCCCAATCTCTCTAACCTCTTGCGTGTGCAAGTTGATGGAGAAATTGGTAAATGTTAGATTAGCCCATTTCCTGGACAGCGGAGGCCATCTGTCTTCTGCACAGTGCGGCTTCCGTAAGTTTCACTCCACGTCGGATGCTCTGCTCCGACTGGAAAATGCCGTCTGCGAGGCTTTCCTTCGTAGACAGCACTACGCCACGGTGTTTTTTGAACTGGAGAAGGCCTATGATACCGCAAGGCGATACGGTATCATGGAGACTCTCCACACGATGGGGGCGAGGGGACGCCTCCCAATGTTTATATCTGAATTTTTGCGAGATCGTCGATTCCGCGTACGGGTGGGGGGAGCCCTCTCTGCCCCAAAGGAGCAGGAAGAGGGTGTCCCGCAGGGAAGTGTCCTCAGTGTCACACTCTTTGCCCTGAGCATCAACGGCATCACCTCGGTGCTGCCAGAAGATGTTCTCGCTACGCTCTACGTGGACGACCTTTCGATCTCTTTTGGCGCGGCCCAGATGCCAACTCTGGAGCGTCGACTCCAACAGGCATTAAACCGCGTCTCTCGCTATGCCGAAGCGCACAGGTTTCGGTTTTCTTTGGCCAAGACTAAGGTGGTGCACTTCTGCCGCCATCCACGGCTTCACCCTGACCCAGATTTGTTTCTTAATGGGGAACGCCTGGATGTGGTTGAGTCGCACCGTTTCCTTGGTCTTGTATTCGACCGACGCCTCACCTGGGAGGCTCATATTTGCAGCCTTAGGATCTCTTGTACCCGCGCCATGGACATTCTCCGTTCCGTGACGTTCAGCGCTTGGGGCGCTGATAGGGCTACCGCCTTACTTTTTTATCGATCCTTTGTTCGCTCGAAGCTCGACTACGGATGCGAGTTTTATGCATCCGCAGCCGAGCGTTTATTGCGGAAGGTGGATTCAATCCACCACACCGGCCTTCGCCTTGCGACCGGTGCCTTCCGCACTTCCCCCATTGAGAGCCTGTTGGTCGATGCTGGGGAGATGCCACTCGCTCTGCGCCGCGTGCAGTGCATCACTCGCCTGTATGCGCGAGCCCGGCGCCTCCCTCAGTCGCCAACAGCTCTCACTGCATCCGCAGCTGATCTCGATGGTGCCTATGCCGCCGAGAGACGCCAGTCATACCCTAAGCCCTTTGGGTTTAGGGCCAGGAAACTCCTTCGAGAGGTAGATATAGCTCTCGGGCCGGTGGCGCCGCTGGTTCTGCCCAGGACGCCACCCTGGAGGGTACCACATTTGGCTATTTGTCGCCACGCCTCTGCTCCCAAAGCTTGTACTGCGCCGGGAGTATTGCGTTCGACCTTTTTGGAGCACACATCGTGTCACGCTGGTACCGTGCCAGTGTATACGGATGGCTCCAAGTCCCAAGAGGGGGTCGGCTTCCACGCCGTATCCCCTCTGTTTGAAGTCAGCGGGGCTCTACCAGGCGCTGCGTCTGTCTTCACGGCCGAGCTGGTGGCAATACACCACTCGGTACGGGAGATTACGCGACATGCCCGGTTCGGAGACCGGATTGTGATCTATAGCGACTCACAAAGCGCCCTGAGTGCTCTCGGGGCATTGGAATCTCCGCATCCCCTGGTTCGCGATATCCGTGACGCCACGGTTTTGGCGAGCCGGGCAGATGTCGAGATTATCTTCTGCTGGGTTCCTGGACATGTAGGAATTGCGGGGAATGAGCGCGCCGATGAGGGCGCCAAAGAGTCCGCGAGGACTCTGCGACCGGACCAGCGTTTCGCTCTTCCTCACACCGACTACATGGCAGGAATACGGGCAGCTCTTCGGACTGCTTGGCAAAGAAGATGGAAGACGGTCGAGGGGAACTTAAAGTTGCGTGCCATTGCGCCGCGACTGTTCCCATGGACCTATCCCCCAATGCCGCGGCGGCTTCAGGTTGCTTTCTGTCGTCTCCGAATCGGACACACTCGTGTGACGCATCGCTATCTGATGGAGCGCTCGCCTGCGCCCTATTGCAACGACTGCGTCGTCCCCCAGACTGTTCGGCACATTCTTGTCGAATGTCCCAGTCTGGGTGATCTTCGCGCACGATACCTGTCCCAGTACCGGGATGGGCGGGGTCGCTACCGCCTGTCCCTTGTGCTCGGGACAGATTCGTGCACACTGACTTGTGGACTTGTTGACTTCTTGTGGGAGGCCGGCCTTCTCCCTATTATTTAAGCAAGGTTTGTTTGTTTTGTTTTTTGTTGTTTTTTTGAATTTTTTTTTTTTTTTTTTCTTTAGTTGCACGCTCCTGCGCCGGGGGGACCTCTCCCCGACGCACCAGCTTGCTTCCTTTCCCCTTTTTGGGGTGTTGTTGTTTTTTTTTCTCTCTTTAATTTCATTTTAAATTAGCCTAGAACTAGGCCAGTTTTAATACGACGACTAATGCCCAAGTAGGCAGTCACCAGATGAGCTCTTAAAAAAAAAAAAAAAAAAAAAAAAATTGCCCAAGTATACTCGCGATAGTGTGGTTTGGCAAATAGTCGTGTATTGGGGTTTAGTATCCCGTGGCAACGACCATTTATCCCATGCTTATCTCTACCTCTATGGCGGGGTAGGATTTTACCACGTTCCTAAGTTGCAGGAATTGGATTCCCTTCTTAATTGCAAGAGCTGCTCCTTCATATCGTTCTTGAGAATGGTTCACTGTCAACACGTCATAGTTCGATATCTTGATTATGTCCCTATCCGTGTTAACTCCGTGCTCCGACATGAGTATTATGTCAGCATCGATTTGTTGGGAAATATTACCGTAGTGCACTCTTTTTTTGGTCCATTCGTCGGTGTTGATACTCTCATTCTTAAGCTCTCTCTCTTTGCACTATGAGGACTAATCTACCGATTCTTTAGTCTGGGGTCCCTGTTAGGGGCCTTTTTTGGAAGAAGGGTATGGATTTATATTCTTTTCTTCGTGGTGGATTACTTCCATGCCCTTGTTCTTCCTTGGTTGTTATTTTCTGGGTGAGCTGGGAGTTTTTGATTTACTCCTGGAGCCTAGCTGAGATCTCATCCTTGGTTCTTTCTCTTCTATTTTGGGTTGCGAGGTAGTTTATGACTCTTCCTCGGGACCATCTGAATCTTCCCCAGATGTCTGCTTTTCTTGTTTTCGTGTTCGTATGGATGAGGCTGTGCTCATATTAGGTATTTTTAGTGAGTCCAGCGATTTGGCTATTTTGATTGTAGGCAGGTTGTTTTCCTGTAGTTCACTGTCGTAGCTTCCTGTGATTTTAATGTTAGTGATATGGGCGTGGATGAGGCATGTCAGAATTTTCTAGCTTAATTCGGAGTTGAACACCATCGTGGGTTGGTTTATGACTGGTGGGTTAGTTATTGTGCTGCAGCCGCATAGCTCTGAGTACTAAGGGCTTGAGCTTCTTCTTCCTTCTTTTTTATTATTTATTTTCTTCTCAAGCAAATTAGTACCGATGTTTGGGGTTACCGTTGCAATTTAGGCACGTTTTGCCCATTAAGGCACATTCTTTAAACTTATGTCCCTCTTTCCCGCATTCTGAGCATAACTTCTTTTCCTTGTTGGCGCAAGAGTGGCTTGTATAACTCTCCAGTTTGAAACTTAAAATCATTTTTATCATTTCTTCTGTTGTTATTACAGCGTCGATGCCCTCGTTGGTATCTCTCTCTCTTTTGACAAAGTAGTAGGGTTGTGTTTTTTCTATTTCTGTGTTTAATAAATCTATGATCCGATGTTCGAAGTCAGTGTCAAAGTTTGCATTTTCCTCTTCACTTATCCTGAAGACTTTCTCCCAATGATCCCGAAAGAATTTCTCAATCTGCAATTTATCCTCTATATAGTTACTTCTTATGTCTTTAATTTTCATACTCTCTTTCGGAGGTTTATCTTTCATTTGGTTTAACTTATTCCAGAACTCTCTTGGACCAGAAAGGCCTCAAGCGCGGCCCCGACCCGCCCACCCGCACACCCACGCCTACAGCAACAGGCAGATCGACTGGCGAACTGCTTCACAGTACCAAGTTCCAGCAAGCAACTCTCTCTCCACACCCGCCCTCTCCAGCAGCTAAGCCCAGAGCGCGACGAGGAGGTCAGGGAGGCGCGGGGCCAGCCGCACGCGACAGACCAGCCCTTTACGCTCGAGGAGCTGGCCAGGACGAAGCGTGGGCGTGACAAGGAGCGGCGGAGTCGACGTAGTGCTGTACTTCATGCTGGTACACGCTGGGCCTACCGGGAACGCCGCGCTGCTGACCCTTGTGAATGCGTGGTGGATGCAGGCCGTCTGCGCACTCCTGGAAGGACGCCGACATCCAACCTATCCCCAAGCATAAGGATCCCACCACCACCACCTTCAGGCTAATCTCCTTCCTGAGCTGCACTAGAAAAACAGTGGAGAGGATGGTGCTGAGTCGCCTACAGTGGAGCGCTGAGAGCCTTCACCCCCAGGTCTTCGGCTACACCAGGGGTGTGGGCACGGCGGACTGAGTCATCACCCTCATGGCTTACGCCATCAACCAGCCCACCATCGAAGTCTTCCTTGAACTCGAGAAGGCTTTCAAGCTGGCCAGCCGCCGCGCCATACTAGCCGCCCTTGTGAGGAAGAGCATCCGAGAAAGACTGCTGGGCTGACTCTATGACTACCTTTAGCAGCGCCGGGCCCGTGTGAAGTTCCAGGGTCAAAAGTCTCCCTACCTGGCCTTCGAGAACGAGACGCCCTAGGGCGGAATCCTCAACTCGTTCTTCTTCAACGTGCTGATGGAGCAGCTGGTAGTATCTCCTATAGAGAAAGGAACCATCCCCCTCAGCTAAGCTGACGACCTGGTCGTCGTCGTCTCCGGGCGCGCTGACAAGCTGGCGCGGGCTCAAGAGGAGCTGCACCTCATCACTGCCAAGTGCGAAGAGCTGTAGATCAAGATCTTGGCAGAGAAGTCTCGGGTCATGGCCATCAAGACTTCTACGCCTGCTGGCCAGCAGCTGCGCGTCTAGGGAGTTTAGCTGGCCTGGAACAACTCGTACCAGTACCTCGGGGTGTGGGTGCACCGGCGGCTGTCTTTCACGCACCATGTCACGCACTTGTGGAAACGGACGCAGGCCCGGCTAAACGTGATTAGGGTCATGAAGCGGGCGAGCGCTGGTGCAATCTTCCCCGTCCTCCGCCTCTACTACCTGCAGGCAGTGCGCTCCCTAGGGGACTACACAGCACCGGTCCTTGTAGCGTTACCCGGGGAGCAGCAGCGGCGCATATATGTGGTGTAAAACATAATGACCATGTTATGGGCATGAGAGTGGTGAGTTCCTGTGTCATGCAGAGCGAGGCCCGCCTGGTGCCCATCACCGCCAGGGTGGACTTCATTGTGGCTTGTCGGGTGGCCAGAGTGCTCCAACGCGACATGGATGGTGTGGCGCAGAGGAGACTCCGGATGGCCGTGGCGTAGAGCATCGAGTGCCTGCGTAACAACAGTTGGATCATAAACGTCACCTTAGCAACCAACACCCTCAGCCAAGCAAGGAACTGGCTGTGGCGCGGCCCTGACAACACCCACCCTGCCTACGCTGCACCAACACCATGGGAGCCTCCCACCGCCGACTTCACCACCACACAGCTGCTCGCTAGCAAAGCGCACTGCCTCACCGAGGAGTTGCCCCAGCAAGCCCTTATAGCCATGTATGAAGTCACGGAGCCGGGCAGCACAGTCTACTTCACCGACGCGGGCGTAGAGGACATCAGACCACTGCTCAACCCTCCAGACGGAGCGGGTAGCAATCCTGCATGCCCTCCCTCACGCCTTGCTCTGCCAGGAGGACACTGTAGTGATAAAAATGGACTCCCGGTCGAGCTGCAGGCGCTGCAGCACGCCCACGGCCACACCAGGGACAACATCTACCTCACCACTACCATACTGTGCACCCTACAGGACCTGACAGCGCAGGGCAGGTGGGTCCAGCTTCATTGGATCCCAGCCACGTGGGCGTGCGCGGCAACGAAGCTGCCGACGAGGCCGCCAAGCGAGCCACCTACAACCTCACCATCACCTGCACTGTGCGCCCCAGCCTGCAGCAGTTCAAGGCGCAGGTCAAGCGCATGGCCGCCCATAAAGCCTACCAGCAGCACCAAGAGATGGAGGCGAACAAGAAGCATGCGGGTTGGTATGCTGCAGCAGCAGCCTATCACACACTGGTTGCAGCCTAACACCAGTCCAGAACGAACGACGCGCTGCTACAGCGTGTCAGGCTGGGCTACTCCACGCCAGAAGAGCTGCACGCCGACTTTGTGGCAGGGAGGTGCGAACACTGCGGCGGCCGCTCCCAACGCCAACTGGTGCACTACCTTCTCTCCTGCCCAGCCACCACCCACCTCAGGCCTAGAGCCAGCGCCAGACAAATTTGACAAAGAATAGGCCCGAACTTATCAACTTATGTGACAAAAAAATCAGCAACCAAGCCAGATATATGTCTAACAAATACAAATTTACCTTTCAATTACCACTTGGAGCCAATAGATATTAGCTGCATCGAGCACACAGCCCTCTTATTAGAACTTAACCAATATCCTATAGTGATACCAACCTGAGAATGGAAAGCCTACCATAAGACTCTGCCCATATATGCCAAATCCACTTAGTGAAGCAACTTTAGAGGACATAGAGAAGAACTACTGACTATACGCGTAGCAATCCAGAAAGCAGATGATTCAACAATTCCTAAAGAAACATACCGGACAATTAAACAATTCAAGTGGACACCAGAAATGATTAGAATTAATGAAGAAATACGAATGACAGCAGAAAAGATAAGACATCAAGGAACTTCAAGAGAAAAATACACCAGATTGAGAAGAGTAAGAAAAGAGAATTGCTAACACTCATTTTAGATAAACAACAAGAAGTATGGGACGAAGCAATACATAAAATAGATACAGAAATTAAACCAAGAGTGTTCTGGTAAAAGTGAAACCAAATGAAAAATAAACCTCGGAAAGAGAGAATGAAAATTAAAGACATAAGAGGCAACTATATAGAGGATAAAGAGCAAATCGAGAAATTATTACGGGATCAATGGGAGGAAGTCTTCAGGATAAGTGAAGAGGAAAATGCAAACTTTGACACTGACGTCGAACATCGGATCATAGATTTATTAAACATAGAAATAAAAGAAACACAACCCCCCTACATTGTGTAAAGAGAGAGATAGAGAGAGATACCAACGAGGGCATAGACGCTGTAATAACAACAGAAGAAAGGATAAAAATGATTTTAAGTTTCAAACAGAAAGCCCCAGGCTAACGAAAATACATTATGTAGAGGCCCCTAACAACATACGTGAGGAGCTTAAGAACCTCTTTAGCATAAATAGTGTCCCTCTTACGTTGCTCTTTTTCACTACTTTCACTCGATAACTTTTCTTCTCCTTCCATACCATAGCCACTCCCCTCTCTCCTTCCATATCATAGTCACACCCATATAGCAAAGTTAGCACCTGCATACTTTCTTGCAGCCTTGTGGTGTATTCGACACTCAACCCTTTTGAGAAACTAAGTTTATTTACTTAATATGTAGGAAATGATCGCAGAGTTTGATAAAGTTTTAGATGTAGTTTATCTCAACTTTAAAAAGGCTTTCAACATAGTTCCAAATAAAATACTATTCAAAGCTAAATTAACACGGAATAGAGGGAAGCATACTAAAATGGATAGAAGACAGGCTCGAAAAAAGGAGATCGACAGCGTTTTCCAGGGAAAAATTTAGTTCATCTTTTTAATGGCTCATTATCGGATTTGCACAGGTATCTCTCTCAGAATCTTGTATTTTTAAATCTACATTACCGTTCAAAATAATCAGAACACATGTATTTCTATCAAAACATCTTCCTAACCTTTTCGATAGAAAATCAAAGGTTTAAAAGGTTCGTGTAAAATAACATACAGGTATGACTAAAGGTTTTGCAAATTTGGTATGAAAAAAACGCAAGTTATTAGTTAAAAATTGACGTATCCAAAATTATGATAATGAAAGCGCCACAAATTTATAATTGAAAATAAGGATTAAATTATGGAAAGCATTTATACAAGTTATTAGTAATTAGCATTTAGTGTGGATGATTTTACTCTTGATGCTTTTACATCTCCTGCCACAGGAACAAACCAACTGTTGGAATCAATACGAAGTAATCTTGCTCCATTTATCTTGAAGAATTAATCAAAGTTCTTGAACTGTTATGCGATTCATCGCGTTGGATTCCTCTCAAAGTGTTTTACAAGCATATTAATGGGATGTAGGTCCATACATTGTGCAGGGCAGCTTACAAAACAACGTGCTCATCCTTCAAAAAGTTTTCATCTTTTTGGCTTTAGGGCAGGAGGGCAGGCTATCTTCCAAGATAAATGTAGGGTCTTTTCAAAGACTGTCTGATGGGGCTACCTTCCTATGGAGAAATTCCTTTAAAACTTGTGGATTCACTGTGTCTCGTAAACGGACAAGTGGACAAGTACCTTTGTATGGAAATCACCGCCTAGACCATAACATTTTATCTGCCAAACTTCACACTCACTATTGAAATTAACAAACAATCTTTCTCCAGGTTAGCGACCAACCAACCACCTTCTTTTGCATCCGAACACATTGAATTAGTCCCATCAATGAAGTTAACTTATCTTCATTAGTATTATGTCCATGTAACATGCTCAGTGTAGAATGCAAGTTAAAAATTCTTGTTTTTCGGAATGATCAATGGCTTGACCGTCCCTATGCAAGCGTGAAGATTGCCTTTAGCCAGACGACGTCAGACAATCCGCTTGGGGTTTGTGATGGCTCAAATCTCAGTAAACTCTGGAAAACCTATTGAGACCGTTTTATACCAGTCCTTTATCATAATTTGGGTAATAGCTCCGTCTTCCCATTTGAGTTCTTTTCTTTTAAATCTTCCTTGGCCAGCAGGTCGACAGAATATAATGGTCTACAATTTAGAAGAGATGGAGGGGCTTTGAAATGCTTCCAAAAGAAAGACCATCTTGGTAGTACAGCTTTTAGATCAGAACGAAGAGAGAAAAAGCCTGAGTCTTTTCTTTGGCAAGTTACTTAAACGACAGCTGGCAAAGGAAATGACAAAATCTACGCGAGATTTAATTAGATTTAGTTACTATGAAAAGCATGGCGGTTGCCTCTACAAGAATCCTGAGTGTTCGGGTCATTTTCGACAATTTTATTTTTTAGTAGTTTGCTTATCTTTTGGTATCGTTCCTTAAATTCATCCAAACTTGCCTATCTTTTCCCAAAGGCGGTTTGTATCTATAGATTATGGTTTACAAATTTTGAAAACCCTATTTTTTTCTGGCATAATTTATGGAAGATGTTTTGCTATAAATACAGACATTCTGTTATTTTTTAATGGTACTGTATTTTTAACTTTAGGTATTTGTCAATTGTCCAAACTCTTATGAATTGCAAGTCAATTAAGTACTATTGCGTTTAATGCGAATTTTTTTTAGAAAAATACTGATCTTCTTTCCCCATTTACGAAATGAGTCATGATTTAGACCGATAGATCGTGTTCAAATCAGCTCAAATAAAATAAGACAGGCTTGTTAAATGAGATGTGACATGCATGAAACAAGAGTTCTCGTGAATTCAAACAGGAATTGTATACGATGATCAAAAGTTCGTCTCTTTATTTGAGGGGCTCCTATGGTTGCATGGTATGGCTAGGTTACAATAGGAGAAGCTTTTAATTTAAGTTAACCCATTAAACTATTAGCCATTTTATGTTGTTGGTCTAGATAAGCATTGCTTAAAGCGACATATATGATCGGTTCATTGTGTGAAAAGGGTGTATATTCCTGGATCTAGTTATCTCTATCGCGATGTACATAAAGTTATCTTCATTGGGATTTATTTTCGAATTAATCTTTTCTGATTTATTAATATTGAAATTGTGAGCTAAGAATGGAGAATGTATTTGGACCGGATGGTACTAATGAAGGAAGGACGCGGAAGGGAATTAACGAATCACGCCTTGACACTTGTATTTATTGTTTGAGCTTGGTGTTAAAAATATATATTGTGATGTGAGATAAGAAGAGATATTCTACCATAGTTGTTTGCAATAGAACAACGTCCTTCAGAAAGAGGCAAGAAAGCAAAATATAAATGCCACAGTAGAGGTTATAAAGGTGGTCATCTGCCCTAATGTCAATGGCAGCATATAATTAATGTGAACGCAATAAATTTAATCATCCTAAGAATTAATAAATTACAAGAAATCATACTTGCGTAAATATTAGACATATTTTAATGACATTAAAATTTATTTTATTTCATAAATACAATTAAATAATGATTCTGACAATATAACATATTGCAGATTAAAAAAAATTCAGATTCGTGTACAAGTGACAAAGCTCTGATCCACAGAACTTTGGTATATAAATTGAAAATTAATCATTCTTCCACATTGTTAATCGTTGACCTACACATTACGTCGTTAGTCAAATTGAACGTACAAATTGGGAAGAAAGAAGGTCTTTCTATGGCGCATCTTTTCTAACGAACGAAAATGGAAAATAAAATAATAAAAGTGAGTTTTTCATTGTGGTATCCCGTGATACCATAACTTTAGAGATATGTAGAACAAAATGTGGGGAGGTAATGGCTCAACGATTAGGTCATTACCAGAGATGGATGTGTCGGATATGGGGGCGCTTATGGAGTAGGTACTTTATTGCGGTGTAACTTAAATGATACTTTTCTCATGTGTGTGATACAAAGTACGAAGTCACTCTTAGTATTAGTTAATATTGTGGGAATTAATGCAAGTTTTAGGTTTCTTATGTGTCCGGTACGTAGAAGTCACGTTGATCGTTTCTCTAGTACACGGATTCTAAAGGGAGGGTTTCTTTTGAGTGAGGAAGAGGTGACTTGAGAGACGACGAAAATACAGCAATGAGTCATAATAGGTGAGTAAAAAGAGTTCTCTGTTATGGGAATGGAACCTAGTGCCAGAGTGACTGTAGCTCATGAAAATAAGGTTGCGAGCGCCTATGCATTTCTTCTGGAGTTGGTGTGGCTTGTAAAGATGTTTTAAGTAGCAGTGAGATGTAAGATTTGTCTGAATAATACCGATCGAAATAAAAGTGGATTTAGCGAGATTTTAACAAGGGGACCAAAACTCCTGATATGTAATTAGCTTCCAGTCACTTAAATGGAGCGACTTATTATCATTAGGTGTTATCTATAGCCCTTACAGGAGTGCAGTAAAATTGCCCTTGCAGATATATATGTAAAGTTAAGGAAACAAATATCTAGGGCTGAAAATGTATAATTTCGGTTTTGTTGTGTATTTATCCTTTCAATCTCGGCTAAGCTATCCATATTGTAACCCATTCTCGCATAAAAATGTCGCTGGTTTTCCAGGCAAATCTGTCTAGATTGATTTTAGAGTGGCTCTAGGCCCGAAATTGGGATGGGTGTAAAACTGGAGGAATATGAGTATTGTTAAATTGTGCGTTTATGTGAAATTGAGAAAAAGATATACGATTGAATAAAACCAGTAGAGAGCTTACAAATACACATCATTGTATGAAAGTAGAGATGAGGAGTAGGCTTGCAACGATATTATCTCTTCTACCGAAAGATCAATTAATTAAGTTTCATAATGAATAATTGAGTAGGAATACATAGGGAAATAAATTGGATTAGTACAAGAACTTATCCAGGCGCTTTCAAACAAGAGAAAAAAGAGAAGTTCATGAGAAGCCATGATTGTGATGAAAGCTCGTGACAGAACGTAGGTCGTTTGTCAATTGACTGATAAGGTCGAGATCACGAGCTTTTTTGAAAACGGCCTGATTGAGTGACAGCTTAAAGGAGTAACAGCTTGCAATTGTTAGACACCTAAAATGTTCTACCATTGAGATGCGTTTAAATCTTGTGAGGGTGAGAATATACTAAACAATTTCTTATTGAAGTATGAATATTTGAGCTGAGTGCCTTTGAAAGCGTGAATGAAAATTGAAGATCTCTTCACACTACTCTCTTGCGTATTGTGGAAGGAACGTACATCTATGTGATGTATCACGAATCAAACGGAGGAAACCATCCTTCTTCGGGGGCCATTTTATATTCTCAGAGGCCTTTGTACCTCATAGGAAATTATTGAGAGCAATGAGGGTGGGGGCAGATTATTTTTGTATAAATTTCTTAGGGAAATTGACCATGTGAATGACTGAGTTTTACTTAATTGTTTTGGACTTGGTAATGCCGTAGCGCGGTAATCTTAAAACCATCAGGAGAATACGCAGTGAATTTAGAATTTAATCCCCATAACTTATTATTTTATTACCAAAGGAGCACTTTGCAATTTTAATATACAATCCATACATTACTTAATAAATCTGGAGATATCAGCAAACACTCTAAAACACCCAGTTGCGTGAAATTGGTCCTTGAACTTAACCTAAGAAAAGACTGGGATGATAGCTATAAAATCAGTGACCATAGGAAGAAAGATTTGGGCATTTGCCAATAATCAAGTTGAATAAAGGGTAATCGCACCTGATTTATATTTTACTGGAAGATCAGCTGATACAAGGTTAACTTGTTCTATCACTTTATAATACTCAATATTTGAGATAGATAACCGAGCGTCCATTTTCTTCTCCCTTCCCATTAATAAAATGTCCCCAGGCATTAATTTCATTTAAATTAACAATGCTGCCCTTCCCTTTATTTTATCTTTTCATACTTTGAGTAAATACTCATTTCATAGTTTTTCTCCTCTTTTTATACATGTAATCCCCAATCTACGTGATAATTTTATCAGTCTGATTAAGCATTTGCCAGTCCGTCTCGTTCTGCACACTGCTACACGTTTTATACTTAGGCTACAATATTCATTGTTTTTATTTTTTTTTCATTTCTAGCATTCCTACATACAGCGCTTGCAATAATTAAAATTACTATTGTATGTTTTTACAGATTTGCTCTCTCTTGCATTTTCCTTCTTATTTCTTTCTTCTACTCTTAAGAATTTTGTCATACTCTTCCCTTTCTCCCTGATTAAAACAAGTTTAATTCTCTATTTCTGTTAAGTTAGTTTAGATCTCCTCATCCATTAACCTCACACTATAGAATTATGTGGTTGGATATTCCCATGTTCCTAACTGTTACAGCTCCCATAACAAATCCTTCTATCCCTATATTCTTTCCTAATGGCACAGGTAAATCATACTCTCAATTATCATTTTCTTCTATGTAGAACACATGTATATTTATGTGCATAAATGTACTGAAAGAATTACTTATTATAGATTAGTTTGCTTCTCTAAGAACTCTACTGCCCTCTCATAATGTTCATCTTTCTAAGCATACTAAATGATACAGGTATCCAATCACTTAACCGGCTAATTATTTGTCCATTCCTCTTTTTCACATTACTTAAATAATAACTATTACACACTGCATACACTACAGCCATACACAGTTTCCTGCTTTTTTATGTCAGCTTAACCAACCTAAGTCACGCGGTTCTAACCTTAGAGCAACCCTTGCAATTTGCCCCTACTCAGTCAAGCCTACTACCCCACCCAAATTAAACCAACAATCCTGATCCACATCTGATAGAATTCCATTCACTTAATCTTAAACCACATCTACTTTAAATTTCATGTGTTTCTCAGATAGAGCACACATCTGAGAAATATCCCTTCTAAACAAATTTACTTTTACTCCTTTTTTGCAACATCAAATATAACCCTCATATTCTACATATACACTCAGTTGACACATCAATGGAAATTCGCCATCATGAGAGTGCGCGACACAACGCGTCTTACCATCATTGTGTCTCTATATCGCTCGAGAGGTAAGACATACTAATAATAATAATAATTATTTTTTTCATTACCCTTGTTAGAAATCACAGATGCGAAACGATTATCCTATTTTTTATAGACCGGAATGTTTTCTTCATCCAGGAATTTATTATTTCTTTGTTTGTTTTAGAGAACGTGTGCTTATGACTCAATGAAGAGGGGGAGTTCAACTAAACCCCACTGTTCTTATAACTCAATGGAGTGGAAGTTCAACTAAACCTTACCGTGCTTATAACTTAATGGAGTAGAAGTGCAACTGACCTTCACTGTACTTTATAACTCAATGAAGTGGAAGTTCAAATAAACCTCAGTGGCCTTATGACTCAATGAAGTGAAAGTTTAACTAAACCCCACTCTGCTTTAAATCAATCAAGTGGAAGTTCAACTAAACCCCACTCTGCTTTAAATCAATGATGTGTAAGTTGGACTAAACTTCACTCTCCTTATAACTCAATGAAATGGAAGTTAAACTAAACCTCACTGTTCTTATAACTCGATGAAGATGAAGTTCAACTAATCCTCACTGTGCTTATAACTCAATGAAATGTAAGTTCAAGAAAACCTCACTTAGAATACATCGAAGTGGATGACCCTATTCCAGGATTACCTCGTTTGGGGTGGTCATGTCTTATTCCTTGAAGAATGATTGATCCCTATTCATCTTTCCTCTCTTGACCTAGAGGGTGGACAGAGTTTAAAAAACAGCCTGTACTGCTTGGGATATATAAATGGTAGTAACATCTCTATGTATAAAATATAAAAAAGAAAATTAGCATGAAATTTCCAGAACAGGTTCTTAATTGGACAAAGTAGATCCCTTATAAATTATATAGCGCCTCTGAAGAAAAAAAAACAACCTTATTCTATCTGTTTTAAAATAAGGAGCAGGAGTAATTATCTCATACATACGAATTTAACCTCAATTAATATCACATTAAAGTAAGATTTTCAAAATAATTTATAAAATTTACATGAATTCAAATCTAAAAAAGGTCTCTCGAAAGGTGGAAAACGAAACTTTCAGGTGCAAACAAAAAACACTAACCTTTTCCTCCTGTCCAAAATCTTCTCCATAGAGACGAGTCCAAAAGGTATCTAGAAATAGACATTTAATTCTTCCCTGTGTGTATTCATGTCTTTCCCCAGGGAGTCGCTCTCACTCTCCCCAACGCCTCATTCTCCTATTCTATGGAGGGACGCTAGACAAAGACCAAATTAACGGTGTCCCCCGAAATACCTTAAACTAGACACAACCATGCATCATTGCTATCACACATTTATGCTCCCTTGTGGCATCTTATACGATTATGGGGAACCCCTTTGGTTGGAAACAAGGCAGAAACAGGACCCACTCCCAATCCCCATCAGAAGATATTAAACAAGATTCATTATTTCTATACTCGCCAGTGTAGGTTTAAGTTACACACCAAGTAGCGCCCTCTTACTCCTTGTCTAAGTACCATTATTACCATTGGAGTAAAGCTTTTTCCTTCATTGGTGTTTAAGTCAAGGGGTTGTCATTGTGTCTCGCAAAAAATTAGTCTTTCTTTACTCACCTGCATAGATTCTCGTTCTCTCAAATACACCAATTTGAGCTCAATTTTCTTACTGGCGGCCAGGTTTCTTGAGACAGCTGAGAGCAATTAATAACACGCAATCATCGGAATCATTATGTTGACTTTTTACTCAAGTGAAGCGAGAAAACTGTAAACTCGAATAACTCTTGCCGACTCATCATGGCATTTCCCAACTCGGGTTTTTGCGTGCTTGAGTGTGTGATTTTAAGGAGTTGATCCACCGCATTGTTTCAGCATATCCCTCTATGTTCTCCTGCGACGGACTCTCAGTAGATTTCACCCTACATTTGTAGGTCTCATTGTGATTCTTAAACTTTCAAATCCCTCAATGGATCCATCTTATTCTTAAGGGTTTTACCTTATGTGGTGATGTACAAACAATATTCTGTTTGTGAGACAATGCCAATATGTGTTTGTTTGTACTTAACTTTCTCGAGCTTCCTAAATGCCCAAATATCCCTCCCCATATTTAGAGTTCATTTTAAGTTTATCTTTTTTTCATCAAAACGCAAGTACCAATTTGTATACTATAATTCGGATCACTTTTTAAATCACCATAATTATCATACTGATGCTGTTCATTGTAATAAATAGTTTTAAAATATCTCGATAATAAATAATCCTCAGGAAAAGACGGCGCACAATTAGTCTAACCATATTTAGATCATTAGATAATGGATCAAGATTGCATAAAGTATCAAAGAGAATGAATATTTAACTGGATTGTTAAGATTGATTATCACTCACATTGGCTAGAGTAAATGCTTATTGACTAAGGATTTTACCATAAGCTATCTACTCTCTTTAACAAGTTTAAAATTTGTCGTTTCTGTCCAAATTTGTTTATTTATTTACGATAATATGATGGCCGCCTCGTCATTTGTCGCCCTGTAGTGGTGCGTTACTAGCTCAAATATTTGCATAGCAATTTAAATTTATTCGAAAAAGTTTGTTTTAAATTTACAAACCAATAAAATGCAAAACGGTAGAAAAACATAATGGTCAATATGGAGTTGACTAAAATAACTTAAAAACATTTTTCATCGTTAATTCATTACGACCTTTCCGTATAACCTAATATAAGGAATTGCATTCGATGTTTCCTCTTTCAGGCATTATTTAAAATCATGAGTTACTTGCTTCTCTAAACTAAAGAATAACTAATTATGCTAGAAAACCACTCAGCGTAACTTCACTAAGCTAATTTATAGCATTAATCACTAAACTGCGTTACTGTTTGTGACAAACACTTCAATTTGATGAAGCGAAAAGCCATTGTTTCACGCAAAGTAGATTCAGCAATCTTGCAGAACATATAATTACAGTGACTGAAATGTAATTAAATGAAAACTAAGAACCAAATACGGTTCTAAAACGTGTAAGCGAAAACGCCTCAGAACCAGATGCGATTTCCAACTCAGTGGAAGGCAAAGGGAACAAAGAGTTCTTCCCTTTGATTTATGACAGCGGTGATCTAATAATTGTAGTTTAATATGAATGCGTTTTGTAAGGCGCAAGAAGACATGAATTAGGTGACAATGAAGGGCTCGTAAAAGTTGCGATGAAATATCTCCTTTAAAGGGAAAATGTCACAGCTTAAATATATTTACATAAATTAAAGTTTGAATGGTTTCATTTTAATAGACATGATTTAAGAACAAACGAATTAGGAGTAAATGGTCCATTGTTGAATAAATAGGCAGGTGAAACATTTCTACTCAGTTATTTGCAAAATGAAGGCAAATTGACTTGAACACGACAAAAATTGACTTTGTTGCTCAAAGAGCAATAATTCTTTGAACTATGTTGCAAATGCATATGCCTACATTTGAAGATCTGTACTCTGTCATATCTTTTTCATAGAACTTTCCATTTTGCCTTTCTGGCCTACGCTTGCAAGATGATTAGGTTGTTGTATCAAGCCATAATTTTGATAATACAACAATTGGGATATAAAATACTTTTTCTTTGGTCATGTCTCTGTTTTCAACACATTTTCTAAACACCCATTTCTAAAAATAGAATTTTATTTGAATTTGCACTTTTAATGTGACGAGAGTTTCTTATCTCATTTTGAAATAATTTTTTTATTAATTGTATTCAGTTTACATCATTGAGCAAGATGTTTGCTTGAAGATTTTTAGTAGAACTCTCCTACACTGCGGATAGTAGTACTATCCTACAGGACATATATGAACATTACTCTCCTACACTGGGTAGAATAATAGTATTGTGTAAGAGTGGATATATGAATAGTACTCTCTTTCACTGGATAAATGAGTAGTAAACTCCTACACTGGATAGGTGATTACTACTCTCCTACACTGGGTATATGAGTAGTACTCTCTAATACTGGGTATATGCCTGGTAATCTCCTACATTGGATATAAGGGTATTACTGGCCAACACTGGAAAGTGGATTTGTACTCTCTTCCAGTGAGTATATGAGAATCAATCGACTACTGGGGATATAGGAATAACAACCTTCGCCCTATATATATGATAAGTACTCTCTAACACTGGGTATATGTATAGTAGTCTCTTATAATGGGTATCTGAGTAGTACACTTGTTATATGAGTAGTGCTCTCTAACACTGGGAATATAAGTACTAATCTGATACACTGTTTGTATCAGCAGTATTCTCCTAAGCTGGTTATATATGTAGTATACCGGTACATTTTTTATATGAGTAACAACAACAACAAGGAGTAAAAACAAGGAAAGAAGGTACCCTAGGAGACCTTACGGTCCATTTAAGGAGAGTACCTTTGGACTAGCAATCGAGCGGGAACATGGCAGCTCAATTGTTTTGCGTCCCTGAACGGCAACTTTTTAAGACTTTGTCTAGTCTTGACTTGAACTGGTCAACAGATTCACTGTTGACAACTTTTACTGAAAGTGCGTTCCACTTACCGCAGATACTGTAAGTGAAAAAATTTCCACACAGATTGCGGTTGTAACGCTTCAGTTTAAGTTTGAAGCCGTGATTGCGCGTTCCGTTCTCACTCAGTGTGAAAATATCCCAGTGGTCAACATTGTCGAACCCTCGAAGTATTTTGAAAACCTCGATGAGCTGACCACGCAGTCTACGGGTTTCCAGCAAGAACAGATCTAATTCCCTTAGTCTATCCTCATAACTTTTATGTCGGATAGAGGGAATCAGCTTCGTTGCTCTGGCTTGTACGCGTTCCAATCTCGCGATGTCCTTTCTAAATAAAGAACTCCAAAATTGTACGGCATACTCCAGGTGCGGTCGGACAAGTGAGTTGTACAAACACAGTACAATCTCCTTGTTCCGATATCCAAACTGGCCCTTTATATAACCTAGCATCCTTTGGGCCTTTTTCTTCATCTCATTGCACTGTTTCGAGAACTTGAGTTCACTAATGATTGTTACACCCAAGTCCTTCTCAGTGTCAGTGGATTGAATAGCAGTACCCTTAAGGATATACTGAGATTGGGGGTTTCTGTGGCCGAAATGCATCACTTTGCATTTGTTCACGTTAAAAGGCATTCGCCACGTGTCCAACCACTCACCAATCTTCCAAAGATCTTCCTGCAGGTGGGCAGTATTTCCATCCTTTGCAACGTTCATACCAAGCGGGGTATCGTCGGCAAATTTGGAAATCTTGGCAACCATGTCACCGTCCATGTCGTTGACGTAGATGATGAATAGTAGTGGTCCCAGGACAGAACCTTGAGGCACCCCGTTACTAACGGGCACCCACTCAGAAGCCTGTCCATTCACCACCACCCGTTGCCGTCTGCCACTTAGCCAGTTCTCGATCCAGCCATCTACTTTTCCGTCTATGCCCAGCGCTCGCACTTTCCGGAGGAGGCGGTGGTGTGGTACCTTATCAAAGGATTTATGAAAGTCTAATTACCCTAAATCCACCACCTTGTCCTGATCGTGCTCGCTGAAGACATGGTGGAAGAATTCCACAAGGTTTGTCAGGCATGACCGTTGCCTTCGGAAGCAGAGCTGGCAACTCCTCAGTAGCAGGTTTGACTCTAAATACGACGTCATTTTGTCCTTCATCATGCCTTCCATGAGTTTACCGAATATCGAAGTCAGACTGATAGGTCGGTAGTTCGACGGTTGGCTACGGTCTCTTTTCTTGAAGATAAGAGTCACCTCCGCTCCACGCCAGTCTCTAGAAACGCATTCGGTCCGGATTGACATGTTGAAGATTGCGCTTAAATGTCGTGACACGTGATTGCGCACTTCTTTCAACACTTTAGGTAGAAAACCATCCGGGCCAGGTGACTTATTCGTCATTAGGTCAGTGATCTTCTTTTTGATTTCTCTCTCGGTGAAGTCCATATCCTCCAGCTTTTCCCCAGAGTAGGAATCCGTCGGCTAAGGGATGAGACCACACTCTTCAGTAAACACTGAAGAGAAGTAGTCGTTGAGGAGGTTAGCATTTTTTGCATCTGAGTGCTTTAATGTCTCCTCCTCATTCCTCAAAGGGCCAATCGTTCAACGAATTGGTTTACGGCTGTTCACATATCCAAAAAACTCCTTGGGTTCTCTTTACAGAGTCACGCCACTTGGAGTTCCTCAGACCGCTTAGCCGCCCTTATGCTAGACTTCACTCTCCTTGCTAGCCTCCGGTATTCGTCAAAGTTACTCGAGATCTTCGATTGCCGGTACACGGTTCTCTTCTCCCTAAGCAATTGGCTGATTTCTAGATTAAACGACCTTGGTTGAACGAAAGACCGATGGGGGCATTTCAGAGGGATGACACGTGATTTAAGACTCATAAATGTGGTTTTGAAACTATTCCACGAGTCTTCAACAGCATCGCACACGTCTAGCCTCGCGTCATTCAGTCCCTCACGAAGACCTGCAAAGTCTGCTCTTTTCAAATCAAGTTTCCTCGATTTACTAGTTGCAGACCCTGCCTTCGGGACTTTGACTACAAATCCAATTAGTCAGTGGTCACTGCCAGCGAGCTTTTTGACAACAGAGGTCCTCAACGATGTCATCCTCAGAGGTGAAAACCAAGTCGAGGATATTGTCTCCTCTCGTTGGCTCTCTCACTCATTGAGTGAGGAACTCGTTGTTTGCCAACTCCAGGAGTACACACTCTGTCTTCGACAAGTTCTCCTAGTACCTGGTACAGATCTCTGTCCTTTTCAACGAGTTGGGCAGGAGGTCTATAATCACCAGGGTCCGGTATTTGGCAGGACCTATCTGTAGGTCAACACCTAATAGTTCATGGTTAGATACGATGTTGCAATCCGTCGAGGTGAGAGTATCCTTGACATACAACATAACACCACCAACCTCTGTCTGGTCTATCTTTCAGGAAGAGCTAGAAAACCGGAAATCGTGAATTCACCTTCAAAATCTCGGCTTGAGGTTTTTATCCACGACTCCGTTATAGCCACCATCTCAGGTTCTGCTTTTGCTACGAGGCACCAAAGTTCTAGAAACTTGTTTCTGATAGACTTCGCATTAAACAGAAGAACTTTGAGGGAGTCCGCAACTGTAAGACTCCCTACGCTCTTCCGTTTCACGCTTTCTTTCTCGGTGGCGGGGTCACTGCCCTCTTTGTGACTTCAGAAAAGGTCGTTCCTAGAGTAACACGGGTGTACTGGCGTACGTACTCCTTTACTCGAGGTCTGACACTTGTTTGGGTCTGCTCCACAACATCCTGGATCATGTTTGCGAGTGCAGCTTTCCATTTAAAGGAAAGATGCACTCCGTCCCTTTTGTACAGGTCATTTCTCCCGTAAAAGGTGCGGTAGGGGTCTACAAAAAAGACTCCTTCCGCCGTCAAAGATCTCCCAGGCGTTGGTTCATGGAGACGTTCCTCGCATGAGAATGGCGGGATGGACCTCGTCTTGGGAGTATTCCGACCACGACACGTCTGCGGTTTTTAGCCCACAGTCGTCAACTCCTCCCACATCCGTGGTCAGGATTTTCCCGCTGGTGCCTACTTTACCTCCTCGAAGGTAGAGATCGTTGCCACTTGCCATGAGGGCAACTACTGAGTTCTAAGAGATGTGAGATTTCTCAGCCTCCACCCTTATATCTCCGTTACCCTTTCCTAGAAGGCAGCTTACCTTCACACTGGTGCGAAGGTTGGCCGCTAGCAAGGGTTGAAGATCCCGCGCTTGGGAGTTATCGATCACGATGACCCTCGCGCATTTAGGTTCAGAGGACAGAGACTTTCCTTTCAGTATGGGCTCTTTCGATTCCTCTTTCTCTCCCACTTTTTTTTTTTTTTCTTCTTTTTCTTATTCGTTTTTTCTTCCGTTTCTACTTTCTCTCCTGTTTTATCTACTGTTTTTCCTTTCTTTCTCTTCCTTTTCTTCTTTTTGACGCCCCGAGTAACCCCAGCAGCAGCTGACTCTGGGACGTCAGATGGATGGCCTATCTCTATAGACGCGGTGCTTGAGGGCTTAACAGAGGAGCCATCGGCGTCATTAGGAGTTTCTTGATGGTCTTGCTCTACCTTAGTTGCTGTCATCTCTGCAATGATGGCTTCGAGACGACGGATTTGAGTCACATGCTCAGATTCGAGGACTTTCACCTTTTCTTCCAGCCGTCGAGTTTTTTCCGCAGAAGATTTAAAAACTTCCTCAAGCTCCTGAAGTTCTGCCCTTAGGACGCAGTCCGTGCAGATACTTCCACGGTGGCATTTTAAAAAACACCCCTCCGGAAAATCTACGCACCACTTGTCCTTTTGGCATGTCGAGCAGGTATATTTTAACGCACCGGGTCCTTTCTTTCCAGTCATGCTGAACACTTTATATCTCTGTAGTAGTGCTCTAACTCACTCGGTATATGAGTAATACTCTTCTACCATACCTAAATCTGTAGTAATCTTCTACGTTAAATATACGAGTAGTACTATCTAACACTAGTTATACGAGAAGTACTCTCATACACAGGTAGTTTGTTTAGTAATCTCATACACTGGGTATATGAATAGTAATCTCCTACACATGATTTATGAGTAGGATTATCGCCAATTGGTATGTGAGTAGTACTCTCCCTAACTTTATAATTAAGTAGTACTCACATATACCTGATAAAGGAGTAGTACTCTCTTGCAAAGGAAGTAAGAGCAGTACTTTTCTACACTGGGTATATAAGTATCACTCTTCTACATTGGGTATATGAGTACTATACTCCTTACTGCCTATATGAGAAGTGTTACTCTCCTACACTGTGTTAATTAGTAGTACTCTCATACACAGGGAATATGAGCAGTACTAACCTGCACTTGGAATATGAGTATTAATTTTCTACATTCAGTATATAAGTAGTATTCTCTAACATTTGGTATAAGAGAAGTACATTTCTACACCAGTAATATGAGTAGTATAAGAGTACTACTTTCCTAAACTGGGTGTATATGTACTACACTCCTATATTGGTAATTTGAGTAGTACTCTCCTAAGCAGGGAATATTAGTAGTATTCTTTATATCCGGTTTATAAGTAGCACTCTCTAAGACTGGGAATATAAGAGATAAATCATACATCTGTATTATGAATAGTATTCTCTTTGACTAATTCTAGTTGTAGTGATTTACAAAAATAGGAATATGCGTAGTACTCTTCTACACGGGGTATATAGACGAGTACTCGTCATAAATCTCTATATGAGTAGTAAACCAGAGGGAGAGGTGACGCCCCCTTGTCGCGGGAAGAAAGCTTGTGTGGACCTTTGACTTTTCGAGCTATGTCGGCGGGGGTACCTCTTCTGGGTACCCCTGGCAGGGCTTCCCTTGTCGGTTTGGTCGGAAACGAGGTTCCAGACTAAGTGCGTCATCTTTTCTTTTTTCTACTCTATCCTTCTCTTTTTTTTTACTTTTATCTTACTTCCCACTTATACAAAAAGAAAAAAAACAACAAAAAAGCCTACTCCTATCATGTCAGTCTTTCCCTTTTTTCCCTCTATCTACATATAAGGACCTGGCAGCTACGTCACGCGTCAGAGGAGAGGCTTTGGAACCTCTATAAACAACGCCAATCGGAACTCACTGGTTGCGAGAGACTAGGACTAGAGGGGCCTAGGCGTTGGGGCACGATGAATGGGATGAGGGTAGTGCCCCGTTAACCCCTTCCCTGGCGCGTAATTATTGACCGTTCCCAGTTATCGTTGACGGGTGCCTCTGGTAGCATCGGTCCGAGGTGACGGCCCTTTTTTCCCAGGTTGGTTGCCAGGCCAATAAAAAGCCTTGGGTCGAGTTCCTTGGTGTGGCGGGATATCCATTGAACGCTACTCCGAGATCCTGGCCGTTGTGAAGGGAACTAGTAGGAGTTTAGTAAGGGGTGTGCTTCGTTGTTGTTCACCTGGTGAGAAATCGATGGCCCCCTTCGGGGACCGTCTGTGCTGCTTGGTTGGGAGCCACGGCACGCCGAGGCTTGACGACTCGGTCGGACGAACAGCAGCACATGGAGCGTGCCTTCTGGAAGACTTCGAAACGACTCCGATCAATAGGCGGGAGTGACTCACGCGGGGAGAACTCACCAAACCTTTTTTTATATATTGATTGGTCACAAGCTTAAGAAATAGAGAGTTCAAAATGGCAGGAAAGAAAGGTCCAGCAGTGCTAAAATTCACGTGTGCCACATGTAAGAAGGACAAGTGGTGCGTTGACTTCCCGGAAGGCTGCTATGCGAAATGCCACCCAGACAGTGTATGCACCACTTGCATTTTAAAGAAGGAAGTGGAGGAAGTAGTCGCCTACTACAGGGAAAGAACTACAGACCTCTAACAGAAAATCGAGAGGCTCAAGGAGGAGCACTCCCACCAGATCCGCCGGCTCGAAGAGAAATTAAACGATCTCTCGAGTCCTGTGGCAAACACTACCTCTGCAGAGAGCCCGTGCCCGAATGTGGCAGCGACACCAAAAGGGAAAAGGAAAAAAAAGACGAAAAAGGGAAAGAAGAAAGAGGAAGAGAGAGAAATAGAAGAAGAAAGGGTAGAAGAAATTAATGAAAAGGATGACAAGGGAGAAAAGATGATAGAGAAGAAGAAGAAGAATAAGAGTAAGAAGAAAAAAGAAAAGCCTGAAAAGACCATGATGGGGAAGAGAGAGGAATCGGAGAGCTTGCCTCAGAAAATAAAGAATCCGAGCTCAGCAGGCAAATGTGCCAGGGTCATCCTTGTGGGCAATTCCCAGGCACGGGACCTGCAGCCCCTGCTAGCGGCCCGCCTTCGCACAAGCGTTAAGGTAAGCTGCCTGCCAGGATGTGGTAACCACCACATCAGAGTAGAGGCTGAGAAATCACAGATTTCTGAGAGCTCAGTCGTTGCTCTGATGGTTAGTGGAAACGACCTCTACCTGAGAGGAGGTAGGGTAGGCCCTACAGATAAAATCCTCCACACGGTCATGGGTGCCGTGGACGACTGTGGGCTGAAAACCCGCAAGCGCGTGGTAGTCGGGATGCTCCCGAGGAGAGGTCCAACACGGACCGCTCACTCGATGAATGTGTCTTTAAACCGGCGCCTGGCAGATTTGTGTACGGCAGAGGGGGTCTTTTTTGTGGACCCGTACCGCACCTTTTATGGTAGAAATGATCTCTACCAAAGGGATGGGGTACATCTTTCCTTTAAAGGAAAGGCCTTTCTGTCGAACATGATCCAGGATGTCGTAGAGAGGACCGAAAGGAGTATCCGGCCCAGAGTGAGGGCGAACGTACGCCAGTATGCCCGTGTCACTCCAGGAACGACCTTCTCAGAGGTCGCAAAAAGGGGTGCCTCGCCAACAAACAAGCCGGGAAACGGAAGAGCGTAGGGAGTCCTACAGTCAGGGACTCCCTCAAAGTTCTTCTGTTCAATGCGAGGTCAATCAGGAACAAGTTTCCTGAGCTCCGTGGCCTCGTAGCGACGGAAGAACCCGAAATGGTAGCCATAACAGAATCGTGGATAAAAACCTCTAACCGAGACTTTAAAGGCGAATTCACAAATTCCGGTTACCAGCTCTTCTTGAAAGATAGGCCAGACAGAGAGGGTGGCGGTGTGATGTTGTATGTCAAGGATACTCTCAACTCGACGGATTGCAACATCGTATCCGACCATGAACTACTAGGTGTTGACCTAGAGATAAGTCCTGCCAAATACAGGACCCTGGTGCTTTATAGACCTCATACCCAACTCGTTGAAAAGGACAGAGATCTGTACCAGCTACTAGGAGAACTTGTCGAAGACAGAGTGTGTATAGTCATGGGTGATTTCAACACACAAGTTGACTGGGAAACCAGAGAACCCTGTGGCGAGAACGCACTACTCCTGGAGTTCACGAACAACGAGTTCCTCCCTCAATTGGTGAGAGAGCTAACGAGAGGAGACAATATCCTCGATTTGGTTTTCACCTCTGAGGATGACATCGTTGAGGACCTCTCTGTTGGCGAAGAGCTCGGTGGCAGTGACCACCGACTAATTAGATTTGTAGTCAAAGTCCCCAAGGCAGAGCCTGCAATTAGTAAATCAAGGAAACTGGATTTAAGAAGAGCAGACTTTGCAGGTCTACGCGCGGGACTGACTGACGCGAGGCTAGAAGAGTGCGATGCTGTTGAAGACACTTGGAACATTTTCAAAACCACATTCATGAGTCTTCAATCGCGTTTTATCCCTCTGAAATGCCCCCGTCGGTCTTCTGTTCAACCAAAGTGGTTTAATCGAGAAATCGGGCAACTGCTTAGGGAGAAGAGAAATGTGTACCGGCAATCGAAGATCTCGGGTGACTTTGACGAATACCGGAGGCTAGCCAGGAGAGTGAAGTCCAGCATAAGGGCGGCTAAGCGGTCTGAGGAACTTCGAGTGGCGAGACTCTGTAAAGAGAATCCCAAGGAGTTTTTTGGATATGTGAACAGCCGTAAACCAATCCGTAGAACGATTGGCCCTTTGAGGAATGAGGAGGGGACATTAAAGCATTCAGATGCAGAAAATGCTAACCTCCTCAACGACTACTTCTCTTCAGTGTTTACGGAGGGGGTGGTCCCATCCCTCAGCCGACGGATTCCTACTCGGGGGAAAAGCTGGAGGCAATGGACTTCACCGAAGGAGAAATAAAGAAAAAGATCGCTGACCTAAAGACGAATAAGTCCCCTGGACCAGACGGGTTTCTACCTAAAGCGTTAAAGGAAGTGTGCGATGAAGTATCACGACATCTGTGCGCTATCTTTAACATGTCAATCCGGATTGGATGCGTTCCTAGAGACTGGCGTAAGGCGGAGGTGACTCCTATCTTCAAGAAAGGAGACCGTAACCAACCGTCGAACTACCGACCTATCAGTCTGACTTCGATAGTCGGTAAACTCATGGAAAGCATCATGGTGGACAAAGTGACGTCGTATTTAGAGTCAAACCTGCTACTGAGGAGTTCCCAGCACGGCTTCCGAAGGCAGCGGTCATACCTGACGAACCTTGTAGAATTCTTCCACTTCGTTTTCAGTGAGCACGATCGGGACAAGGAGGTGGATGTGGTCTACCTAGACTTTCAGAAAGCCTTTGATTAGGTACCACACTGCCGCCTTCTCCGGAAAGTGCGAGCGCTTGGCATAGATGGAAAGGTAGCCGGCTGGATCGAGAACTGGCTAAGTGGCCGACGGCAACGGTGGTGGTAAATGGACAGTCTTCTGAGTGGGTGCCCGTTACTAGCGGGGTGCCTCAAGGTTCTGTCCTGGGACCACTACTATTCATCATCTACGTCAACGACATGGACGGTGACATGGTTGCCAAGATTTCCAAATTTGCCGATGATACCAAGCTTGGTATGAACGTTGCAAAAGATGGAAATACTGCCCGCCTGCAGGAAGATCTTGGGAAGATTGGTGAGTGGTCGGACACGTGGCGAATGCCTTTTAACGTGGGGAAATGCAAAGTGATGCACATCGGCCACAGAAACCCCCAATCTCAGTATATCCTTAAGGGCACTGCTATTCAATCCACTGACACTGAGAAGGACTTGGGTGTAACAATCACTAGTGACCTCAAGTTCTCGAAACAGTGCATTGAGGCGGAGAAGAAGGCCCAAAGGATGCTAGGCTATATTAAGCGCCAGTTTGGTTATCGGAACCAGGAGATTGTACTGTGCCTGTACAACTTACATGTCCGACCGCACCTGGAGTATGCCGTACAATTTTGGAGTCCTTCATTTCGAAAGGACATCGCGAGATTGGAACGCGTACAAGCCAGGGCAACCAAGCTGATTCCCTCTATCCGACATAAAAGTTATGAGGATAGACTAAGGGAATTAGATCTGTTCTCGCTGGAAACCCGTAGACTGCGTGGTCAGCTCATCGAAGTTTTCAAAATACTTCGAGGGTTCGACAATGTTGACTACCGGGATATTTTCACACTGAGTGAGAACAGAACGCACAATCACGGCTTCAAACTTGAACTGAAGCGTTACAACCACAATCTGTGTGGAAATTTTTTCACCTACAGTATCTGCGGTAAGTGGAACGCACTTTCAGTGGAAGTTGTCAACAGTGAATCTGTTGACCAGTTCAAGTCAAGACTAGACAAGGTCTTGAAAAGTGGCCGTTTAGGGACGCAAAACAATTGAGCAGCCTTGTGCCCGCTCGATTGCAAGTCCAATGGTACCCTCTTTGAATGGACCGTAAGGTCTCCTAGGGTGCCTTCTTTCCTTTTTGTTACTCCTTTTTGTTATTCTCGTATGCTGAGGAATATGAGTAGTACTCACCTCCACTAAGTATACGAGTAGATGCATGTCAGAGGAACAGGAAAAACCAAAGCATTGAATATATCTTACTCTGGGTGCCTTGGTGACCCCAGATTAGCGCATTAAAATTATTTAAAAATGGTGTAGTGTCCTTTTAATCACCATGGACATCTTCCTTTTCTAACCTCCATTTGCATTCTTATTTTCGCTAATTTTTAATTTGAATTACTTTTCATTTTAGGAAGCGTCTTTTCTAAATAGAAAGAAGAGAATGTAAAGTTCAGTTTTCTTTCGTTTAGTGGAATCGAAAGAATTCGAAATAATGGTGAAATCGGTTCAGGAGTGCACGATTGAGCTAGCCAAAATTGCATCACTCCTTTGCCTATATTTAGCTGAATCAGTTCGCATTAAAATTGTAGTGGACCAGATGATAAATAGGATCCTGGCTAAGATTTCTTGTTTTAATCAACTCAAAATATGACACAGGGATAAGCACATACTGTAACAAATAAACACAATAGGTCTAAGACAATTACATTAAATTAGTAGTAATCTATATAAATGTTATAAACGATGTATACAAAGGTTAAGTAATAATAAGAAGTTTTATTTTCCTTAAACTAAGGTTCACTAGGTTGATAAATTTCCACCATTCCTAGAGAACTAAGGTGAACACTTCGGAGAGCAATCAGAAGAAGACTGTACTTTATCGAACATGTAATAAACCGACCTCTGATTAGTTATTAAAGTAAACTTTCTATTAGTTAAGGATGGCGTCATTCTCTTAATGCTTTAACTATGGCCTCAGTATCCTTTTCTAAAGAATAATTCTTTTTTTCACTCTCACTTAATGTTCTAGCGAAAAATGCACCAGGTCTTCCTTCGTGTTTTAATGTAGTTGATAATGTTATTTCGGAGGCATCAGTTTCTACTGTGAATGGAAGGTTTTCATCAATTTTTCATTTGAGAGCTTTTAAAATAGAATTTCTTAGCTCCTATATTGTTTTTTTTTATTCCTTAGTCAAAGGTAAAGTATTATCAATTGAAGGAAAGATTTTATCTGATAAATTTGGTATCTATTTCGCATAGTAGGCAAAAAGTTTTAACATTCTTTCCAAGGATTTCTTATCATGAATAGTAGCCATATTATGCAACGGCTCAAATCTGCTTAAATCTGGTCTTAGTTGGTGGTTTTTAATTTCATATTCTAATATTGTCTTTCGAAAATTTGAATTTATCATCATTTAAATTCCTATCATATTTTCGAGCTACTTCTAAGAAACTGTTTAATTTTTATCGTAAGATTGTTGATCATTACCAGGAACAGTAACATCGTCCAAATAGGCATACGTTTTTTCTAGATTATTTTCATCTATTATTTGGTCTATTATTCGCTGAAAACAAGCTACTCCGTTAGTTAATCCGAAATTAAGGCGGTTAAAATGGTATAGTTTACCGTCAGCTTCGAAGGTAGTATATAGTTTTCAGAGTAGGCGCTGGTAAGGTCTATTGTACTAAAGACCTTGTTCTGAGCAATAATTCTATTCAATACATCACCAATGTTTGAAAGAGGATAAACGTCAAGTTGAGTATGCCTATTTATAGTAGCTGAATAATCAATAACCATTCTTTTCTTATGTCCATTTACCACGAGTATTTGAAGGTTCAATAATTTTATTCTCTAGTAATCGCTTAACTTCAGCTTTTATACAAGCAGAATCAGCAGCACTATATCTTCTGGACCTGGTGGCCACAGGTTTGACCTCAGTAGAAAGGTTTTGGAATACTCTCGGAGGCTCGATACTTAGAGAAGCTAAACAACTAATACCAATTTCAGGCTGTGATCTACCATAATTAAGGCTAACTCTGGAATGATTCTTCAGAAAGGGTAAGCCTAAGATAGCGTCACAGCAAAGCTCAGATACAACTAAAAACGCACACTTTTATATTTTCTGGTATTCCTAGGAAAATTTATGAAACAAATTCCATCTACTTAAAATTTAAATTTTTCTGAGTCCATAGTGATCGTGCCATTGTGAGGTAATAGTGATAAGGTTAACTTTGGCGCTATCTCAGTGGATAAAAAATTCTCAGAGCTGCCTGTATTAAGCAACGCATTCAAAACATCACCGCCTACTTGAATCTTAACAAGAGATGGGTTCAAATCTTCTGAAAAAGTAGACGCAAGAGTTGCTGAAACAAGGGAATCTTCTGCTAAGTTAGACTTGACTTGCAATCGGTTAGACTTCTTTTTACAACACCGCAAAGAATGTCCCCTTACCCTGCAATAGTGGCACTCGACGTTTCAGGCGGTTCATTTTACCCTGCAGTGAGGATTACTTCCCCCACAAAAGAAACATTTAAAAGAACTCACGGCAGCACTCAATGAGGAACCGTCTTCAGTAGCGCAAGCAGGAGGTTTTACCGACCGAGATATAACATCTCCTTTCATTTCCTTTAATTAAACTTGAGAAAGTGGACTTTCTAAAAGGGTACTAACAAAAAATGATTAAGAATCTCTAAACGCTAGCTCTAGGGCAGTCGCTTTGTCAATAGCGGCAGTTAAGTCAAATCTTCTATTCTCTAAGAGACGGCCTCGGATATTTTGAGAAGTCAATCCCCAAAATAAATGCATCAGGGATACCTTCATCCCAATGAACAGATGCAGTAGTGTCTTTAAAATTGTATTTCATGCTTAGAGTAGACAAAGCTCGCACATACTCAGCAATAGATTCGTCACTCTTTTGATGTCTGGTAACTAAAAGGTGACGAGCTACAATTTCGTTAGACGGCTGTATAAAAGTTTCTTTTAGTTTTTTTATGGCGTTATCATAAGGGGAGCATTCAGCAACGAGTTAAAAATTATGGGCAAAGAATGAGTTGGCTAAAAGGCCGACAAATGAGTTGTTATCAAACACTAATGCTGTTTATACTTTTTAAATACGAATAAGAAATGCTTAAATATTCTACTTGCCTCGGGAGAGTTTGGATGGATTTCAAGACGCTACGGACGTAAGCCACGTTCCATTTTTAAGTTGATTAATTTGTAGTGAACCAGATGATAAATAAGATTCTGGCTAAGATTTATAGTTTTAATCCACTTAAAATATGGCACAGGGATCAACTCATGTGGTAACAAATAAATACAATAAGCCTAAGGCAATTACATTAAATTATTAATAATCTATATAAATGTTATAAACGATATATAAAAATGTAAAGTAATAATAAAGAATTTATATTTACCTTAAAGTAAGATTCACTAGGTTAATTACTTTTCACCATTCCAAGAAAACTAAGGTGAATACTTTGGAGAGCAATCAGAAGACTGACCACTGCCAGCAGTTTACAATCGTTATCAGTTTTGTCCAAACCAACCAGCTGTTCTTGCTAGTTGTTTTCATTAATAATTTGTAACAATACCCAGCACAAAAATAATATTGGCCTCTATTTTGAGGATTTTGTAGCATACAATACATTTAATGGAGGAGGGTGGCACAGAGGTTTCTTTCTCAGTCGTCTTACTTCTTTATTCTGTTTCATATCACAAAATGAAACCTGTTAACGATTTGTTTATATACTTTCTACTTGTCATAGAAGAGTTGAGTAAAGTGGAAGCAGTTTTCATTTTCTTCATTTCTAGGATTAGTATTATTTTTCTATAGATATTTAAACGATTGATATATTTAAACCAATATTTTTTAGCATGCGATGTATCAGCCCTCATTCTTTTCTGTTTGAGAGAAATTTCTAGATTATTGGGTTTTATAACCTAATGTTTCTTTTCCCATCTATTACAGGGTATTTAAAGGTAAATTGGATGACTTTTAATGTCTCCCTTTTTAAAAAGATTATAAAGTATTCATGAACATTGACCGTTGATGGATAGCAGACAAAATACCATTTTAGTCTGAAAATTTTAGCTATCATGGAACAGGAGACCACTCTGAATATTTTAAAAGAGTTACCTATATCATGATAGTCACGTTGGGAATCAAAATGCCGACATCATGGCTGGTGTTCACTGGCCCGTTTACATTGTGAAGGCTATCAGAGGTGAGATGAGCTGCTACAACACCGACTACGAGGCTGTGGTCAGTAGAAAGGAACACAATAGGCATTTTGACAACATCCGCACAATAGAATTTATCCAGAAACAACAGAACAAGGTGATGGATAAGCAGAACAAAGGAATCCGGGCTGTGGCCGAAAGATACTTGTTGGAGTGACCATCATGTAGCTGCCTGTGTACGAAGACGTTTGGTACTATTCGTCCAAAAAGTGCAAGGAACAAATACTGATAGCCAATGCCAAGAAGAAGCACTTATTGGAGGCAAAGAAGTTCCTGACCAAGCCGAATAACATTTTACAGGGCCAGTATTGCAACACTCAAAACAACACGTGGCGTACTTTAATCCTTGCGACGGTCTACGTATCTTTAAGACCAAGGTTTCCCAAACTGTCATGGTCTGTGGGTGTCTATATGAGGGTAATGCCATGCCGCTTCACATGTTTGAGCTGGGTTTTATCCTCGATCCAGACGTCTATGTGGAGATACCGGAGAATGGTTGGAACCTTGGCTGGAGAAGGTTCCTGCTGTTAGGCCATACGTCCGGATAGAGAGTAAAAAGTGTTTGTCTCAGAATATTTAGTACTTCACTAGCCCCACTATCTGGCCTCTCAGTTCCTTTGATTGTAATCCTACGGATGACTTTGTGTAGGACTGAGTTGAAAAAGACACCAACCGCTCTAACCGTAATCCCATAGCAGAGCTGGTGGCCAAGTTTAAAAAGGTGTTTGAAGATCTTCACAGGTACCCAGTGAGAAACGCAAGTGCCAGGTTACTGATACGTCTCTAGGTCCCGCTGGAAGCTAAGGGCGGCTACTTTGAGTAGACTATTATCTACTAGCAATAATTTAGCATATATTCTTAAAATACCATTATCTTTGGCTAAGAAATTTTATAGGAAGATTCTATTTTTCAAAGCGTTAATTTAGTCCAAACACCTTCTATATATGCTATGCTGAAACAGAAGTACTTTTGAAATAGTTTTTACTCTTTAGGAAATTATTTCTTTATTAAAGGTCAAGAGTAGGTAAAAAAATAAAGAATGTTTCATAAAATTAAGAGTTTAAATAATTGAAATAAGATTAAGAATTGTTTACTGTCTTCGATAGACCTTTAGTTATTACGTCAACTCGTAAGCAATTGTTCGACTCAAACATGTGAGATGAAATTAATTTAATTTTCAAGTATAACTGAGCTTGACAGAGTTTCCGGGGTTTCTTGATGAATGAAAACTAATGTAAAAGTGGCTGCTTTCCCCTTGAGAGGAATGAATGTACGACCTTGAGAGCTCAATTAGAAAGAGCATCCCACGACATAGTGACTCCACATTGAGCTGAAATTTTATAATAAACGTGCTTGAAGGGGCGTATTTATTTATATCCTAGCTTTGCTTCCACTCTGGAATTGTTGTCCATTAGTGAGTATTCAGGGGGTAAGTATCGGTAATTAAATATAACTGAGTTAATGGTTTTCCTTGAACAGAAGTTTTTTAGCATGTTATATTGTACTTCATTTGTGCCTCAACTTTTTACACGGGAAAATCATTCACTGCATGGTCCATTTTTCTATGTAAATCTACTGCATATTTCAAAGCTAAGTTACATTTTTCCTAGATGAATGAATACGTACCTTTAGTCAATTATCCCTAGGGTACGAATTCAAACTTCTTTCTCCTGAGAGTTAGTTTACTTGAACTTTTTCAACTAATATAAAATTAATTTAAATGTTCCTCTCTTTATTTGTATGTATAAAGGTTCCCTGTTTCTGCTCAGTGCATTATATAGATAAGAAGATGATTTATAACGGCTCTAATGTCTTATGATCTAAGCTCTATTCTAGCTGTCCTTTCATTTGATATGATAGTCTAATCTGATGCATATGCTCCGACCATGTACTCTATCACACACATCGCACATTGCACATTGCAACACCGTTTTCTCTTTCTTCCTACACTATTAGCAAACACAACCCCTCCACCAAGACTCTATTACCTTGAACTATAGGCCGAGGGCTTACTTCTTACACCAGATACAGGCGGAGGCATCCACGCAACTCCTGTTAGCAAAAGAGTCACTGCAACAGTTACACCCCTGCCCTCGTCTATGAGATGCAAAGTGGCGACATTTTAAGATATCAAACTGCCGTCGCAGATGCTTCCTAAGACCTTTCATTTTGATTAAACTTCATTCCTATAGTCTACAGATGCCACATGAAAGTAGGATAGCTCCTGTCTATTTTCTTTTTATATGGAGAGCTTTGTCACAGGGATGGGACCTGCTCATAATCGATACCATGTTCTACCGGTCAATCCCGCAGAGCCACGCCTCCTTTCGTGGGAGGATTCTGCCTTCTCGGTATAAGCTTGTATAGTTCCAAAGTAAGGGTCACCCTTGGATGTGGCAAGGGTCTACCTGATACGTTCTTGGTTACAAAACCTAGGGGAGGGAGATATAAAGGCTTGTGACACACCAAGAGATAACGGGCGTTCACTGGTTGCCAGAGCTGTGGCGAAGAAAGAAATCGCATGTGTAACTTACAAACTGAATCCCAGGTAATTTACTCGTAGGGCCTGCAAAAATAAGTCCCGTTAATGCTCCCGGTCAAGCCGAGGACAACAGAAGGAAGCGAAGATATCGTTGCAGATAATTTGGTTTTGTAAATTGGGAGATAAGACCAGTAACAGGGAAATGTAATCATGTCCTTCAACTGTTGAGGGTATCTCCCTGGGTAGAGAAAATTGTAATAAAGTTCTTTAAAATGAAGAAACTGTTGAAGGAGAAACCCCTTCACCGTACAAGACTAGCCAATACCAATTGGTCAGTTCCTTATTGGTATTGACAACTGCATTTTATGCTACATATGAGAAGTGATCAACGGCTACTAAGTTAGCTCGAGAAAAATTGTGTGCATAGCGCCGGTTAGAAAATATAGCACTCTTAAGAGCCACTTTTCGCCCGCTATGACCAAACTATCCATGGGGTAGTGTGCCAAATATTTTGGCTGCAAAATGAAAGAAACTGGAAAATAAAAATGAAAAACCATGTTTCCCACATGACCTGTACAGAGGTACGTGACATGCTTTGGACTCCACAGAGGATTCCAGCCTGGATTCAGGCTAACAGTAGGAGCGAGAGAAAGAAAAAAGAAAAATAAAAGAGAAGGAAGGAGAGCAAAGAGAGACGAGAAGGAGAGGGAGTGGGTAAGGCAAGGAGAGACAGAGAGAGAGATAGTTAAAAATAATTACATAGATTTAAATATAAATGCAAGTTACAACAGAGCATGCAATCCATACTAAGTGACATAGGGTAAGAATTACAGGGAATCTAGTATTAAAACAGAGCGTGCAGTCTATACTAGTTGACATCAGGTAAGGATTGCAGGGAATCTAATATTACAACAGAGCATGCAGTCCATACTAGGTGACATCGGGCAAGGATTACAGGGAATCTAATATTACAACAGAGCATACAGTCCATACTAGGTGACATAGGGTTAGGATTAAAGGGAATCTAATATTACAACAGAGCATGCAGTCCATACTAGGTGACATAGGGTAAGGATTACAGGGAATCTAATATTACAACAGAGCATGCAGTCCATACTAGGTGAAATCGGGAAAGGATTACAGTGGATCTAATATTACAACAGAGCATGCAGTCTATACTAGGTGACATCGGGTGAGGATTGCAGGGAAGATAGTATTAGTGACATAAGGCGTACCGGAGTCGAGTCATAAATAAATAATTTTAGCAGTGTTTTAGGGAAAATTCCCGAAGTAAACTTTCTAGGGAGCATTTAAGGTCATTTGATTTTGGTGAATCTGTAATTTAAAAAATATTAACTTATTCACTCGTGAAAATTGTTAATTAAGAGTTAAATGGAAAGTATTTATCTATACGACATTGAAAAGCTATCTAGGGTGCTGCAGTTAATTATTTTATTAGTTCTCCTCTGAATCTAGGCTCAGTTAACGGAAATAGGTTTAGTTCTCTAACTCGTTCTTTCTATGTTTTTTTTCGTTAAATTTGGTATCATTTTATAAGCCTAAGTTGGACTCGTTCTAATTTCGCTATATCTTCCAGGTACTACGAGTAGCCTTCCATAAGGTGACGGACCAAGGAATTATAGAGAGCAAGGATTCTATCTATGGACTTATACTCAAATTTTATATCAATGAATCCAATTAATTTTTGGCTTTTGTAACGACTTGTGATCATGCTAATCTGGTTATAGGTGGCTTAATATTATTTCTCCTAGGTCCATCTCTCTATCTATGATTGAGAGTTGACTACCATTCAAAGAGTAATTTGTCTTCCGATTAAGTATCCGATATGGAGCGCTTTACCTATATACTTGTTAGAAGACATGTGCCAATTTTACCTGTAGTTTTTTAATCTGTGCGTTAATGAGTACTGTATTCGTAATTTTAGTTACAGCATCAAACTTGGGTATTATGCAAGAAAGGCCTTTGCCTAGGTCGTTAGTTTATACTAGAAATAAAACTGGTACTAGAACTGATCACTGAGGGACCTCTTTAGTGTGGTCGTTCCAGCTAGACAATTTTACCTCGCTATATCGCTTTGAACATCGTGGCCTTTTACTTTAGATATTTAAAGTTTGGGGAAACTTATCGAAGGCCCTTTGGAAGTCTCAATAAATTCTATTCACTGTTTTTGTCTCCTTGTATTAATTAAATATGTCATAAAAAACCCAAATAGATTCGGTTGGCAAGATGGTTTATTACGCAAGCCGTGATGGGTGTCTCTAGTTAGGTTGTTTCCCTAAAACTAGTTAGCTAGAGTATTGCGTATAAATGTCCTTATCATTTGCAAATAAACCAGGTGGAATAATTGGGCCAAAGATTAGTTAGAATTTTGCTTTCTATTTTAAATATTGTGTCTTAATAGTGAGCTTCAGCTCGCCAGGTTACATTTCGCTCTGTAACGAACAATTAAAGAGTAAAGACAGAGGTTTGGTTACTTCAATTTTAGCTTCCTTTAATACGCGGGTGCAGATCAAAGCAAGCATTGGTGACTTATTTACCTTGAGTTTTCGAATACATATTATTATGTCTCTCTTTGTAATGCTGATATTAGTTAACGGCTCAATGTTAACGATTTGAACATCTCTTGTTGTTCAAAGAATGTGTTTAAGATAAAGAATTTGTTTAAGATATGTATAACTTTTTTGCTCTTAGTTCATGGTAAGGTCACCGTTCTCTCCAGTTTGCAGTCCGATAAGTAAAGTTGTTACTCTGTTTTTTCTTATGTAACTATACAAATCTTTCATGTTTTAACTTTTATTTGCTCCGTACAATTACGAGGCATTTTTACTATATTTGATTAAGCTATCGACTTTACGATGAGATTCTGGATGCATGCAACGTTCTTCCTCATCGTTGGAGATGTGTAGTCTGCTAAAGGCGTATATTTTTCGAAAGAATGTCTATTTTTTTAAAACATACATTCTTTCAATACTTCCTGGAACGAACTAGTAAATAATGTCTTTCAGAAAATGAGGGAGAGTGAGAAAGAGAGCGAGCGTGTGTGATCGAGTCACGAGAAAGGGATTTTGAGCGAAGGAACCCTGCTTCTAGACCGTTGGCAAAATTCCGGAGTAATAACGCGCCAGGTCCAGGTTCCGTTATTGGTGTTACGACCCTCCCCGCCAAATCCTGCCATCGAGACTGTGGAACCGAACCAATAACGCTTCCATCGGCAAACATTAGAACTTCCGGCGTAGTAGTATATATTATCCATCCCGAGGGATAATCTTCGAAGTATTTTTTGAGCTTTCGGGTGGCGAGCTGTCCCCACGTTGCTTCCAAGTAAGGAAGCCCACGCAATACAGAAGGTATACACACGGAATCTTAAGAGGTCTTTGGAATCATTTATTAATGATGTGCAATCCTCGAGCGATAACCCCAAGGTGCTATTTCGTCTCACAGCATGAATTCCTATTCGCAACGACGAAGACTACGTCTGAACTATCGCGCTCTAGTCCGCTTCCTCGAAGAAATCCTTCCCCAGAGTACCCACATTCGTGGTCTTCTCCAGAAAGTCGTAAGACTTACATTTTCTTTCATGGCATTACGCTCTCCGACGGAGCGACTCACCACGTGATCTCCCCTTGATCCCTCTTGTGTAATTATTGTAATAATTATTGAGCCTCGTACGGGTAAGACTCACCTTGCAGTCGCCTCCAGCTCTTACTCGGGTAATTAGTGTACTTATTGAACCTAGTACGGCTAAGACGATTCATACTTGTAATTTCAATTTCATTCGTTTAGTAAACTGTGTTAAGTAAATTGCCTGTATATTAATTTGTGTATATCTATTGTTGTTTATATAGGATTAAATGATTATTTTTGTTTCTCCTGTTTAAATCCTCCAACCACCAAAGACTAAATAAATAGTAGCAATACTGGCCAACGATTAATTCACTATCACAATTTAAAATCCATACGCACTCGAAGAGGAAATATTTTCCTAATTTGGGCTGTCTTCTCCCCCCCTCCACTGCATCTTTGGAGGGAAGCAAAAAAGATGAGGTTTGGACTATCGGAATTCCACGACAATGCCCATTTCGCTTTAATATCGTTAAGGGCACTCAAACTGTTCCAGTAATTGTGGTTAAGTATTGTTCTGAGCTTAGTAATATCCTCTTTTAAGGATGCGTACTTTTTCGTTTACACTCTTTTATATAGGTTTTGGTGAAATTTATGCAAAACCTGATTACACTGGGGTCGCTATTACTGAATTTATCTACGATATTAATATTTTCTACTAAATCTTTTTATATCCAAATATTAGATCAAGTATGTTTTTTTGTGCGAGGGGGACGATTTACAAAATGAGTTACTGAGTTTTCTTGTAAGTTGGTATAAATATCGTGTCTGTTATGACGAATAGTGGTAAGCCCCACTTTGACACAGGTAGATTAAAATGCCTGAAAATTATGGTATCCTATGTCTCAGAAAGCGAGAGAGTTGGGGGGTTGGAGAGTGAGAGGGGAAGATTGAGAGTGGAGGCGGAGCGTATGGAAGATAAAGATACAGAAAGCGAGAGAATGAGAGATAGAGTGTTAGAGAGAGAGAGGGAGTGGAGAGAGATGGAGAGAGATGGAGAGGAAGAGGGTGGAACTAAGAAAGAAGGTTACTATAAGAGTTTTGAACGCGTTATATTTAGATCTAAAAGCCAATACTCTAGCCATCACGCTATGGCGGAGTCCGTGCTGAGTTAGTAATTTAATGGGCCATTTATATTCTCGATTGGAAGGAATTTTTCTCTCTGATACATCTTCGCACCCCTACACTTCTTTATTCTTGCTCCGTAATACAATGATATTTGGATAAATAATCTGGGCAAATATTCAGTATAGTATCACCATCCTGGTATTTTAGCTATTTCCAGTAATGCTTGAAAGTTTACATTTTTATTGTTATTATTATTCCTATGTTAATAGTAGTCTACGAATCACCTCACAGGTATAGAGTTGAAAAAGTTCTGCATATATCAGAAAGGGCCTAATTGCTGAATAACACAAAAACAAATTTAATTAAAATTCCTACAAATTCGTTTTTCTGTACGGGATTTAAAGGAGGGAAACTTTGAGACTTAAGCCCTCATCCATCCTATTTCCCCTTCTGTGTCCATTTGTCTCTTCATCTCATAGCGTGTTTGGGCGTCATTTTCGTTAAGATTACTTCATTTGGTTGTTTGCGTCTATTTACTGCTTGAAGTGTTAAAGGTTCCTCTTCCATGCTATCAATTGTGCTAAAGGAGTTTTCCAATTGGAATTTTGATTGAATTTATTTTTTTTTGTTTCGTCTATTTGTGCATTTTTATTCAGTCAATGCGAAACGGAGTTATTGGTGGATTATCCTAATGTTTTCCTCTCATTTTCAAATATAAAGATCTATTGCATTTTTTTTTATTATATATCCGTAAATCTATTAAAACGTGTAACCTACAAATCAGACGAACGAGTTTTCTACCCCCTATTTTGATAAATAAATAAACGAAATAATAGCTTTATTTATCTCATACATTTCTCATTACCCTTAACTTTAACCTAGATTTTTAGTTCACTATGCTAAACTTTACCAAAGCATTAATCTTCAATATAACTTAGACAATTCCATTCGTTATGGTTCATCTATTAAATTTATAGTTAACTACAAATTGAAATCCTTAAGGGAGCCGAATCCGCCATTTCGGAGACAGATGAAAAATGACGTCGACCCAAATTATATCGTTAATCTTTTTGTTCAGGGCCGCTTGAGTTGCCCTCTTTTGCGAAGGTGACTAGCTAGGTAGGTAGGAGGGAGCAAGCATGAATAAAAACTCAGACATGACTGATTGAGAAAAAATAGAAGCTGGCGTTGACTAATGGGAACTAATAGACGTCAGTGTGGTGGTGGTTGGGTAAAAAAAATGAATGAAAAAAATAGGCAGAAAACAAGAAAAAAAGGAGCGTAGAATGTAAAAGGATCGATTGTCAATATGCTTTAGCGGAAATCTAAATAATTATGTTTATATATTTTCAAAATCAGATATGATTGAAGCATAGCAAAGCGAACTTCAACATTCGAATGAAAGAAACTGAAACTTTGGCTGAAGAAGATTAATTATTTGAAAATTTATATTTAAAATTGCAATCTGTTTTGTTTTGGTATATTTATAATTCCAACCTTTTCAGATAAAAACTTATAAACATAACATTATTGACCAAAAATAGAACTAGAGTTTGATGTGAATTGTGCATTTTTAAAGAGCGATTTGGTTGAAATTCGAAAATTCTTCTTTTCTTCCATAATGGCTATAACAGATAATTCAGCTAAAAAGTTACGGGAGAATAAATTGGTTTAAATAATATATATAACTGGAATTCTTAGATAATCTTAAATATAGAACTAGGGACTGGAAAAAGGAGTGTAGGGAAACTGGATTCACGGCTTTCCGATCTGATTGGCAAATACTTACATGACGTACCAGTGCGACCAAGGATACTACCTGCTGCCGCTGCTAGCGATCGCAGAGAAGAAATCATCCAGTGTGTTCTTCGGTTAAAAGCATCCCTATAGCCTTTCCAGTTTCGGCCAGAAGCAACTTATCCTAAGTACACAATGCTTATTCAAGCAAGCGACACGATGCACTCACCCAATTTGGGGAGGAGAGAACCAGCCTGACGATAGGAGTAAGTGTTTAGTGAGAGTTTATTCTTTGATCCAAAGCTAATTTCCTCATACGCTAAAAGCAAAGAAGAAACGGCTGCTTAACACGAGGCTTTTCATCTTTCTTAGAATATGGGCTGAATTTACCACTAACCATCCAAGTACTCTCTCATTGGTGACCAACACTTCGTAGCCGACTTCTTAATTTCCGTGGTAAGTGCACAATCGTTTCTCTTTTAACTTCACCGGACCCAAAGCACATTTAATAATTCTGTCAAAAGCAGAGTTATTAATTCCTAGAATTAGTGTTTTGTAGTGCCTAAAGTTAAGTTAATTTTAGTCTACTGAAAGCAAGTTAATTTTTTTTAGCAATTTACGTTGAAGTAAACAATTTCAATTTTTAGGTGTTATTCCATTTTGCCAATTCTATTCAATTCGTTAAATTCTTTTTTTGTTGCCTAAAGTAATCAGAACAAAATCCAATCTCTTCCCTTACAATATTACAGATTAAAATGTATACGTTCAAAGTCTTCCAAATTACCTCCGAAAAGTCAACACCCGTTGGTTCCAGAAAGGATGAAAAAAAAAGGCGAATAGATCCGATTGTGGTATAATTTATCCTCGGCGGTTTCAGTGCTGTTTACAAGGTTTTGGTCAATTTTTGGGTATACAATTGGAATCAGAACCCCCATGCCTATGACTGTTTTGCAACAATATACTCTGTGAGGAAACCCCACGAAAAATCTCTTGAGCAGACGGAACTTCCACGCACTGCAGAAGGCCCGACTAGGCCTAAATTGGTAAGCCTAACTCCCCCCCCCTCCTTCCACAAGCGGTAGCCTCGAATCACGTCCCCCAAGATTCACCTTTACGCGGACTAGAATAGCCTCTGCAAGAAGATTCGAGGCCATTCGAGAGTAGAGCTGTTTCCCGCTAACCTCCCTCGGGCAGAGCCTCGAACATAAATAGAGTTTAACTCCCATGAGGAGACACAGAGTTAAAAAGTCTCGCCCAGAACCCAGACGATTTCCCCATGGTTCCAAGTCAAGTGCTAGCAATAAAGCAAAGTGACAGCTGGACTATTTTGTGTATTTGGAATTAGCCCCAGCCAGGAGTTAATTCCACTGAACGATCACCTCGAGTGATTTTCCCGCTTTCTCTTATCAACCCCTGTTGAAGCCCTCTTCATTTAAAGTAGCTGAAATACTCTTCCCTTGAACGGAAGTTACCCCCCCCCCCCTTGCTTTTGGAGAACCGTCATTACTCCAACCTCCAGCTTTGAAGTCCGAGTGGCCTCACCTCAAGTGCAGAAGACATCCGTAAGCCAACCCCTCTCCCTCTTTTAGTAACCCAATTGAGCTAATACCCCCTAATTGAATAGTCTCCCCTGGAAATACCTTAAGTTCTAACTTTATAGCCTGATTCATAACTACAATTCCCCCTTTCATTTACTAATGTGATTTTGCCCGTTAATTCTCTGATGTAATTTTACCCATGAATTCTCTCTTGATTTTTGTGTAAATAAAATTATATTTTTGTCAATGCCTCTTTAAATAACCTTGAGCTTTTCCATTGTCCATAATTTACCTGCCCTCGTTGCACTCTCTCGCTACTCAGCCCGTCTGAACTCGTGGTTTTCCGTCCCTTTTGTCGGTTCGCTTGCAAGTTATTGGTCCCACCCTGATAGATATAATATGGTATTGATATAATGAAATGTCATACCACGAGATATATATATATATATATATATATATATATATATATATATATATATATATATATATAAATATACGTAATATATAAATCTGGTGTCAAGTGTGTTGGGGTTTTTACGAACCCGTGTCATTTTAATTTCGACATTAGAAGTTATCTTGTTATTCACGTACATCCCTTTTATTTTAATTTTTGTATTGTACTGGCAGAAGTCAAGTTCAATTTATTTGAAGAGCAGTAAAACGTAATCTATTTAGATTTTGTGTTGGACCCCAGGTAATTAATTTTTTTTATTGTGTTCGAATTTTGGAGACTCTCCTGGTTATTAATTCCAAAGATTTAAGGTCTTTTGTGTCTTAATTCCCGTAGGACCATTTTAATTTTTTTCCCCGCTTAGAAACAGCAGAGGCAGGTAGCTGTATCTTAATTTTTTTTGTGTGATCAAGGCCTTCACGAATATTCGAGTATTCGTTTCGCTGGAGAGTGTCCTAGCTCGTTCACGTATCAGTGTTCCTTCCGTTAACTGCGTAAAAATGTCATCCTTCGAAAAATTCAAGAGTCAGGGTGAAATGTTGTCTTTCGGGCAAAGACCTGCTAAATTAAGTACAGGAAGAAGAGAGGAATGAACGGGCAGAGCGAAGGGAATTGAAGATGGAGAAGAACAAACTGAAGATGAAGATGGAGGAGAACAAAATTAAGATGGAGATGGAGGAGAACAAACTGAAGATGGAAATGTAAATGGAGAAGAACAAACTAAAGATAGAGATGGAAGAACGTGAACAAATTAGGCAACATGAGCTGGAAATGAGCCGAAATAAACTGGATTCTCAGTCCATCGGTTTCCGGTCTGAAATTCCCCAAACTTCTTCAGTCCACCTCCTCGCTCTTAATAATGGATTGGAGTTTGGGTCATTTTTGGCCCATTTTGAGAGAATCTTTCAGATCAATAAATGGGATCTCAAAAATGATGGCGTCGCTCGCTTACTTCCCCTCCTAAATGCCAAGTTAAGGGATATCTTCGTATCCCTTCCCCCAGAAACAACTTTGGACTATTTCACGTTAAAGTCCGAATTGTTAGCCGCTGTTCATATGAATAGCAAATTCTACTGCTCACGATTCCGTAGGAAAGGATCCGCCCGGGCCAAACATTTCGACAACACGGGTACATCCTCTAAAGAAACCTTCAGTGTTGTCTGGATGCGTGAAAAATTCTTCAGGTCTAGGAGTGCCTTCTGGACTTCTTCCTTAGGGATCAGCTTTTAGCTGCCGTGGCTCTCGAAATTCGCGCCTTCATTAAGGATAAACGTTGCGTCACTTTCAAGGAGTGCTTGGAGGAGGCCGATGTCTACCAGGGTAGTAATGATTTATACCGTAAGGATGTTAAAAAGGCTCCCCAATCACCCACCAAAACTCAATTTTATGGCCTTAAGACCCCCTCTAAATTGGTTCCAAGATTTACCAATGTTCCCAGTCCCTCGAAGCCAAGAAACTTTCATCTATCGGGACACCGAGACGTTAAGACCCTAGTTTCTTCTCCCTCGGTTGTACCGTACCAAAAGAGCCCGATCGTCTGCTACACCTGCGGAGTTCCCGGCCATTACCGCACGAACTGTCCTCAAAACTTCTGATTCGCAAACTTTCAGTCCCACCAAGTACACCAAATGTGGGCCGCCCCTGATCCTCCTCCGTCGCCTCAGAAGTCCCCCGAACCTCCCTCGCCCACCAAAGACCCGCTCTATCAGGTAAACTTTCTCTTTAATAAGAACAACCCTAGTGGATTGAAGTTCGAGAACGGAACTGTGAACGGTCGCCGAGTATCCACCCTCGTCCGTGACACCGGGTGTACCTGCATTATAGTGTCTGAGGACCTACTCCCCCTGTTGGGCCAGGCCACAAGAAACTTGCGGTGGTCCATGACTACCTTGGTCAGGCGAGTCGTTCCCCAGTAATTCGTTGTCACATCGAGTGTGACTATATGTCCAGTTGGGCCAAAGTGATAGCTGCCCCAATCTAGTTCTGCTCCGTTTTATTCGGTCAGAACCCCCTAATTCACGACCATTCCCTAGACCAGTCCGTGATTACCCGTACACAGGCAGCCCTGGAATCCCGTGCACCTGTTCCCTTGAAAACCCCTATCGACCCGGAGTTACAATCCCTCCTGAGCGATAAGTTTTCCCGAGCCCAGAAGGAGTGCGCAACTCTCCCACCCTCCTTTGGGAGAAAACTAAAGCCCTCGAGGGTGAGGTGACCCGAGGTAACAAACGAGTCTCGTATCCCGTGAAGAAGGACTTATTGAGAGGTTTCAGACCTAATTGGACTTTATGTCAAGAGAACGAAAATTCAAGCCTCGAGCGAAGGTGCTGGTGCTACTTCCCACGGGAAGCAACAAAATCTTTAGCCAGTGAAATGGACCCTACCCTGTCTTCGAGGTTAAAGGACCCGTGGATTACCTCATCCATACTCCGGAAGGAGCGAAAGTTTTTCACGTGAATTGTATATATATATATATATATATATATATATATATATATATATATATATATATATATATATATATATATATATATACATATATATATATATATATTATATTATATCATCAATGTTCCTAATTATGATTTTTGGGGTTGTCCACTAAATTATTAATTTGTTTTTTTTCCCTATATTTATGACTCCATTTAATTGTATCCTTTTGAAGGGGGGGCCATTGAAATTTCACCAATGTTCTCCTGTGATTTTTGTTTTGCTTAAAATTGTATTAGTTAAATTCTCTATAATCGACCTGTTTAAGGCTTATGTACGTAAATTTCCCGCTGAGCTCAGATTTACGTTTTTTTTGTGAGTGTACACCTGTCGTAACGGGTCAGAACTTCCCTAGACCTTTGATAATTCTAGTTTGACGGGTTGGGATGATCCTTTCCTACGCAACTGCTCTGTAAAGCATCACCTTTCGGTTGAAGGATGTGTGAGGGAACCTCACGTGGAATCCCTTGAGCAGACGGAACTTCCACGCGCTGCAAAAGTCACGGCTAGGCCTAAATTGGTAAGCCTACCCCCCTTCCTTCCACAAGCGGTAGCCTCGGACCGCGTCCCCCACGATTCACATTTACGCGGACTAGAATAGCCTCTGCAAGAAGATTCGAGGCCATTCGAGAGTATAGCTGTTTCCTGCTAACCCTATTTGTGGAGAGCCTTGAACATAAATAGAGTTTTACTCCCATGAGGAGACACAGGGTTGAGAAGTCTTGCCCAGACCTGAGAAGATTTCCCTATGGTTCCAAGTCAAGGGCTAGTAACAAAGCAAAGTGACAGCTGGACTATTTTGTGTATTTGGAATTAGCCCCAGCGACGAGGTAATTCCACTGAACGATCGCCCCGAGTGATTTTCCCGACTCATTGTATCTACTCCTGTCGAAGCGCTCCTCATTTAGGGTAGCTGAAATACTCTCCCCTGGCCTGAAAGTTACCCCCCCCCCTTGCTTTTGGAAAACCGTCATTACTCCAACCTCCCGCTTTGAAGTCCGATCGGCCTCTCCTCAAGGGAAGAAGACATCTGTAAGCCAACCCCGTCCTTCACTTTTAGTTACCCAATTGAGTTGATACCCCCCATTTGAATAGTCTCCTCCGGGATTACGTTAAGTTCTTACTTCATTTCCTGATTTATAACTACAATTTCCCCTTTCATTTATTGATGTCATTTTACCCATGAATTCTCTCATTATTTTTGTGTAAACAAAATTATATTTTTGTTAATGCTTCTTCAAATAACCTTGAGCTTTGCCATTGTCCATAATTTACCTGATCTCGTTGCATTCTCTCGCTACTTAGCCCGTCTGAACTCGTGGTTTTCCGTCCTTTTTTCGGTTCGCTTTCAAGTTATTGGTCCCTCCCTGATAGATATAATATGGTATTAGTATAATATAATGTCATACCACGACATATTCTATACTTGCTTATTGCTTGGAAAATAAAGTTTATTTTAAATAGTTCAATAAAATGGTTTTTAGTCCACACTTCCACATAGTTAAGGAGGTTGCTTACCCTACATCCACAGGAGGATTCAAAACACTTGCAAGGTAGTGACAAAGGTATTGTACTCTCGTTCTCCTTTCTCCTATTCATACACAATGATAACTACTTCCTGGTGCTCTTAAGCTGCTAGTTTAGGTCATTAATATGTTTCTCTTGGTTTCATTACGGTAGGGGCTCAACCTGAAGATAGATACTGGTGGCTTTACATAAATTAACAGTTTATCGCGGACTTATAATATCCATTTACTATTGACATGTAGCTTTGCAACACAACAATATACTTACTCATAAATATTCAGTTGATTTTTAGAAACATCAATGTAAACTATTATAAAAAGAAAGAAAGAAATGATTGTTCACTAAATGAAAAGGCAAGACCAAGATTTTTAAGAAGTCAGTAATTTTATATTTAATATTTTCGATAAAAAGTTAAGCACTGAAGGAAGATACTTTTGTTGCTATGTGCGGTTACTATCTAATGAAGAGATTGATAAACAAACGAGTATTCACGCTGATTTTTTTAAATGAAAGCTAAAATCAACGAAAGTAGAAACCTTGTTATGAGAGAACTGTAAATAAAATAGCGAGAAGAGAGTAAGGGAAATGGGTGGATAGAGAGAACACGGAACAGAATTGATACCAACGGAAGCATGTTTGTTAATGCTTCATCTGAGACCACAATGTTATCGTATTCATGTTGAAAGAAACGTTGTAGTGTGAGCTGGATTTGAACTAATCACCCACAGTGTGACCAAGAAAGTATCATCTTAGCTCTTAAGAATAGACCTGACAACTCATATAGAATTAAGAAGGAATATAACAGAATTCCCCACAGAAACATATTCTAACTATTCCTGTTATCAAAAACACCGGATCAGGGATTTTCCCCAACGACTCTCACACACACACACATCGCAATGCCATTGTGACCAAAATAAATTCAAGCAGAGTTTCACGCTCCTGCTTAAAGAGAGAGAGAGTAACGAACGTCTTTATACAAGATTTCAAGACAAGAGTCTTCCCATCTCTATTCCATGTACCGTGGAAAAAAGTGCCATAAGTACACCTTGTTCAATTATCAAGGGACGCTCCCGACTCTGCCAAATTTTGAAGAATAAAACCAGCCTCGAGAATAGATTCAAGTTGTGTCATTCAGTAAAGAAACTTGCAGCACACGCAGAGAAGACCCGTAATGCCCTTATCAAGAGACCATCATCTCTCCTAGAATCCAGTGTATTGGTCTCCGTTAACTCCTACTCATACCTCACTGACGAGTGTCACTCATCAAAGCTTACTACTCATACCAAATCCCGCACCTCAATTGTTCAGCCATTTTTCAACAAGCGTTTTCTTAGCTTCACTGAATCAAAGAACATTTAACTCTCTCTGCGCCGCATCCATAACTTTAAAATACGGTGTAAAGTATAGTTACTAATTCATATTTAACTAGTGATTTCAAAGTGCCTACAGTGAAATGATAATCTTCAGTGTAATAATGGTAAACTATTTGCCATTAGCAATTTACGTTAAAGAGAATATTTCCCTATTTTGTGTATTACAATATCCTTTTGCATATTTAAATAATTTCGTCTGATTAATTATTTACTGATTATGTTAATAAAGAACAAAATCCAACGCCTTCCTTGCAATCTTTCAGAGTAAAGAGTATATATTTAAATTCCTCCAAATACACCAAACTGCCTTAGATTTTGGCTAATTCATTTTTGTGGATAAATCTCCTAATTCACTTGGTTTTGCAAACCTGATGGGATCTTACCTGGCTAAAAACAGTAAATTTTCCTCATATTCTCTACTCCTCCAATAAAAGGTAGGTCTAAACCCATCCATATATTAGAAAATATTTTTGTGCTGAAGGGTGATAAACTTAAGGTTCGAAAACATCAAGTTTACAACTTTTCCCCTGAAGAAAACTCTCAATGCACTGTAACCAATAGAAGAGATCAACGAGGTGACGATTTTGTGGAGTCATTTTTTTTCCCTGATATCCATTCCAAATGATTGTACCGTAGCGATGTTTCATGCCCTGAAAATTCACTGTTTGAATAATTTTACTTCTTCGAGCAAAATAAACATATACTGGTCCCTCTGTGATTAATCAGCCAAATATGACTACACACGCTAGGAAAGAGAGAGAGGTCGATGAACCAAATTATCATAGTCATTCTTTTATATCTGCGAGGGACAATATTATGCATTATTTAACTTACACGATCTTTTCATGCCATGGTCAACCTCGCTGCACCGATAATCTAGATTTTTTACTATAATGACATTTCCTATTACACTCTTTCTGCCCTCAGAAATTTGACATCAAATAAATTTAGAAAAACCGTAGTATTTTCTTCTTGTTTTCTATAAAATATGGCGAGCCAGAGAGCAGATGATTACTTTCGGTGAATCAACAATAAACAGGCACTCGATAGGCGCAAGAAAACTAAAAATTGCCTTCAAATGTATTTTTTCACTACCTTTCTTGAGTGTAGGGCCTGCCATAAAGGGGAAAAGATAGCTAAGATTATGCAAGGTCAGGTTACTATCCAGTGAATTCATAAAACTTAGATGCAAATGCGTCATCTCCCTCCGGCTCTCGTAAAGCAGCACTTTGACGAATAATTTTGAGCTGGGGACATCTATAACCCGGCCTTTAGATCATATTCAAAAATTCAAATGTTAGGAGAAATTTCGCTTTATATTGGGTTCGTAAATACTTTATTACTCTGAAATAATCAATAAAACAACTGGATGTGCTTTCAAGTAAAGTATATATATCTTGTTTATCTTTGAAACTGCAAGTGTGATTGAAGTGTGTCGATCTTTGCCATGTTTTATAATATTGAACATTTGATAGTTTTGATCTTCTAACTTCCTACCTCTTTAACATTCATGGCCGAAGGTTGTGGCAGAGGCAAATTTCGACCCAAACAAAAAATGGCACCAAAAGTAGAATTCCTAGGAATTAGCCATTAGCATTTTATTGGTGATCTACGTGTTTTCAACGCACGGCTCTTTATCGGAAACCACCATAATATATGTTCATGATTTTGAAAATCGCTGGATCTTGATACGATCCAGTACCTGTGGGTGACCTCATAAACACTTGTTAGGAAGCGGAATGACCTAAATTATGACAACGCCCAAACGTTATTAAGCCTAGAATTGAAACAAATCGCTCAGGATTTGCTGGTGAAATAGATTTGTACCCATAAAGAGTTTCAGAAGAAGTCACTTTAATCTTCTCTGATGTAGATTCATAGAGCTTATAAAGTTTATAGACATTTTGTTGTCCTGTAAGTTAAATAATAGAACGTAAGAGAGATAAGAACCACAACATTTATCTTTTCTAGAACATTTCATAATGTCTGTACTCTAACATTGTCGTCTAGCCCTTATAAAAATCACTACTGACGCTATTATATATCGATTTTCTCCTTTGCTTATCCTAGAGGACCAGGCATAATTGATGATTAAACGGTACCTTGGAATGCCAGAAGGTTCAAGGTTGAAAAGATCCAAAGGACTGCCAAGTTTAGTGAGCGAATACTAAAACCAATTAGTACAGAGTATTTATACCATATTTCATTGTATAACAAATAACTTAAAAGTCAAAGATAACATCTCCACAAGAGAAGTTCTTTTGAAATTGAAACGAAATAGGGGTGCGATTTGGGTAAGTTAAAATGTGTGAAAGATTCATAGTCCGATTAGCCAAATGAAGGAATTGCTTGGGATGCTAAAGAGGTGTGAGTATTCTTTCAAATTTTTGCACAGTCCGCCCCGAAATCTCACTCTCTCGCGTGGTTATACTTGAAGAAAAAATGCGACTTCTTCTGACTGGACAGAATCATTGATAAAAGTAAATAACAAACCCCTCTTTTTTACCCCGTCAAATGCTCCCCTTTCCATAGCAGGCTCTTTCTTTCATATACATAACTCTCCTTTACTATTTCTGGCTACCATGTTGCTATCAAGATTTAGTCTAACATCTGGAGCATCCAACTAAAAGTGCTCATGCTTCAGGTGTGATTTTTCCACTGTTCCTTTTTATCCAACAGTCTTATTAAGGTAGCAGGTAACCACTATTTGCAAATCTAAGTCGGTAATTTTTATATTGAATGTGAATAATGATAGTATAGGATACTGGCGCTAAGATCGAATATAACCACGGTTATTAGTTTCACCATTATTGTAAGATGAACATTTTAATAATAGTTATTAATAGAAACATTATACCCTGCAAAATCTACGATATCTAGTGGTAAAGTATTAATGATTCGTATATAAAAACAGAAGATAATTATGCTGTTAATTTTTTAACCTTCTTCAATTTACATTTTTTAGTACATTGTTTCCTGCCTTCAGACTATATTGGCACACTTCTTTTCAGAGCTTTGAGCTAATATATGATTTTCTAATAATCTTTCCTAATAATTTAATTTCATAAAACCATTGATATTCCGAGGAGAGTTCGTTTTGAATCGTCTCCAATTAACATTGTTTTTGTCCCGATATTTGAATATTCCTATGAACTCATATAAAATTTCTTAATTTTTATTTTTAAATTAAGATGTTTTGAAAATGTAACATAATTTGTAATTACTAACGCTAGGGGTTACCTTTATGACCAAAAGTTTGGAAGAAGCAATTTTTGTGTATCGTAGAGATTACCGCTTTAGATTAGTTTATAAAAAAATCACGTTTCAGTGCCATCTTGCTGGACCTTCAAAATGATATTTATAATTATTATAATTTTTGTGAGGCGATTCACCAAAATTAAATGTGTTTGGCAATTTTTATACCAATATATCAACTTCTAGGACAAATTCTGAGACATGGCTATCCATTTGTGCCTAAAAAAAGGGTAGTGGTTATCCTAATTCCTGGCCAGCCGCTTCTCAACCTGTCATTTTAGGTAGCACTAACAAAGTTTTGATGGGATCAATATAAAGGGTGTATCGAAAGGGTCCGAATAACTTCAATTTTTGTCCCTGATGGAACTTAACACTCTATAATGCTGAAAAACGTATAACACTAAAATTCTTTTCGATCGGTATTATGTGTTGCAATGAATGCACATTTAAGTACCATTCGTTAGTTATATAGATGTTATTTACTTGAGGTTTCTTATAGTGAATTAACTTAGCTGAAAATTAGTTTCCTTACTTTTAATGTTATTACACTCTTTCCATTTATATGCTTTATCAACATCTTGTATTTTTTGAGCTTCATTTAAATATGATATAATTTTCATTAGTCGAGTGTCTCACCGAAAGAAGAGATATTGAAATTTAGAGTTTATGATGTAGTCTACATAGGCTAGATTCAGAATTTTTATTTAAATATAATGCAAATTACACATTATTTTATATATAACTAAGTACTATGGCTATTTAACAGTTTAAAAATGAAAAAATATTAATTCTAAAGTTAATTAACCAAGAATGACTTTGTTGCGAGTACTTTTTGTATGAAAGCAATAAAACAACTTGATTGGGAAAAGTGGAATTCAGTCAAAGGACCTGATTTAATGGCCATTAAAATAATTTCATTTTTTTTACCAAATTCGAGCACATAGGATGTTATAGATATCGGGTGAAAATTGATCCGAATAATTTTAATTCTTTCTTTGAGCACAAGGATAAAATTAGTTTAGTTCCTAATGACGGGTCCTTCTTTCTAGGACAATTTTCCTATCTTATAATTTCACGTTGATGGGATTATTCATTTTTATATCAATATTCACCTATTCCTTGAAGCCACGAAGAAGAACATGCATAACATCTTTAGCGTGTGTCCGAAAAGGCACTGTAAGGCTGGATAGGTACCGCTTGCCTGTCTCTCCGCGGTCGACCAAAATATTTTGTTCATGTGACAGCAATAAGCAATAATAGTAATGGATGGGGCTTTTGTGGACCTAGTCCCTCATTCCATTTAATTTGCTATTATTATGAACTGAGGAGGTCTGTAAAATATGAAGGGTAAATGTTAGGTGTTAGAGGGTTGAGGCTGTAAATATTCTTAAAAAAAGGAGATTGCAGATAATTGCAGACGAATGCAAGTAAAAAATAAAAAGGAATAGTTTTGTGTGAAAAGTTTTGAATGGAGTCCACACAGGTTGATAATAAGAGTGGGATTTGATGCACTGGTTGAGCAAAAATGTTAGACAAGGAAAAATATATGAGCTAAATTGACATTTTCTAAGATATGTGTTTGTAGGTTATGGGTCATGGAAAGGTGAAATTGATGGCAAGAGATGTCCTGGCTTTGAATTGGAACGAGTGGTAGAGAGAAATTGGAATGGACATCAGTAGAGGGTTGCCGGAGATATCAACTCATAAAAGAGCTGAGAGAAAAGGGGATGAGACAGCTTGAGATTTTGGTACGGGTTGAAGAGAGGAACATGGAGAGTGTGTGGTATGTTTCTATGCTGTCACACACTTTCTGTGACAAACAAGATTTTTAACATCAAAATACTTCTAAATTGAAATATATTGATGAAAATTAGAAAAGGTAAGTTTGTATAATCTGTTCAAAGTAAGAAAGAATTAGTCGTGTATGTGTTTCCTGTGAATGCTGTGAGAGTTATGAGTATGGCTCTAGCAGACCACATATATGTGGATAAAAAGAAGTAACAAAGTTTGAGAGTAAGTTAAAGTCAGAGATGGTAGGCAAATAAAGTAAGAATGTATGAAACTAGGAAAGGAGAATTAATTATTAATATTCGGAAAGAGAAAATGCAGAACAAATTTGGTGATTAGATACTGGTTAGTGTAAGGGTAGTATTTGGTTGTGCTAGTACCTGGATCTAAAATAAAGGATGCTAAATGCTGAATAAAATGAAGTACAACGTTGCATTGTTAACAAAGAGACACGTAATTAGCAGTGGCTTTATAATCAATTCATTGATAACGATGCTGGAAAAAGTTTTACAGTATTTGGCATCTTCCTTTCCTTTTTCTTTTTCGCATTTCGCATTTATTGCTTATCCACATCATACTTTGTGAGTTTTCCACATAGTATTACATAAATATTATGAGGAATGAATACAATGAGATGAAAAGAAGAAAAGAAACCTGAAACGTTTGATAAACCGGAATAAGAAAGAAACAAATGAAGCATATGGATGGAGGACGAACGAGGATCCGGATAGAAACAAGAAGCTACTTATGAACGAAGTGAGAAATGGGTTTAGCAGGAAAAGAACAGGTTTTAAACATTATTAAGGATAGAAATTTTATGTTAGATGTGATAAATGAGAAAGTGAAAGGTAAAAGACTAATTTAGTCAGTTTTATATTGTGAGTAAAGATTCAAAAACGATTATGGATAAGATTTATTTTAGTTGCAAACAAGTTATGAAATCCTTTGTTATTCCTGTAAGAACTCTGAAAATGAGATAGAAGCTGGAGTAAATAATATAGTGAGTGAGGTGATAAGAATGAATTCTAATGAGGATTGTAATACGGAATATTTTTGGTCTCTCTTATAAGGCATTTAGAGATAAGTAAGAATAAAGAATTGAAGAATCACTTAAAGTTACCGGTTTTAAAACAAAAGGGAGAAAGGTCAATGCAATAACTACATAAGAATAGATATCTGGAGGTTGTCAACAAGATGCCTTAAGAAACCTTATGGAGTGTAAGAAAGTTAGCTAAAAGATTAATGTTAGAAGGCCAGTTTGGAGATGAAGCAGATAGGTTAATCTTTGGTTCAATAGATGAAATGGAACTAACTAAAAGGAAAAGGGATAAGAGATGTAAAGTATATAGCTGTTTAAAGAATATCAAGAATAATTTGTCATTTTGTTAGAATTACGCATTAGGACATGATCTAAGGAGCTATGGATTTGCTCATATAATGTTTGATAGTGTAAAGTTGTTTATGTGGATGAAAGTTATCACGTGTCTTGGTATGATATACGTGCAGAAAAGAAAGTCAAACCTAGAGGTGTCATGTTGTCATGAAGGTTTAATATCATTATAGAGAGGTTTTAGAAAGAAGTATAAATGACGATGAATGAAAGGGATGCGAGACTGATAAAAAAATATAACGTGTGGCATCTAAGAGAAAGAGTGATTTGGAAACACTCTTGAAAGTTTCTGACATTTTATGTGTAGGAAGGAAGCTAAAATCACCTAGAGAAAAGAGAAAGGTGATCAGTTTGTGCTGAAAATGAGGTGTAATGCAAAATTGCATCACATGGTGTTAACATTCAACAATTGAAAATGCGTGGAAGAGATATGTAAGCTCGCAGGTAAGAGCACAGAACCGTGATAGCCTACCGCGTCTCAGATATCAGGTGCGCCAGACATCACGGGCACCCACCCACCTGTGGAAATCAATAAGGAAAGGGGTATGGTTGAAGAAGTTTGCATCAACAAAGTGGTACTCAAGTAACAGTTTCAAACGATTGGAAGACGCAAAAATGGATGGATAATAATAGGAATGTGTGAGAGAAAAAGGGTTGACCGAAGGATATTTATATAAAGTGGTTAGTGACGGGGGGAGCTCTACTTGGGATCAATTTCTAGGAATAAACCCTGACAGGGAGATATGCTGAATTCAATAGTACTACTCAGGTAGCAAGAGGACAATTGGCAAGAAATAAATGATTGGTGCTAAACTTTGTGAGTAGGGATTCGGATTTAAATGGCTACGATGTACCTTCACCCCAATTTGAGTAGAATCGGTTAATGGTCATTATGGTTTAATTTTTTCGCAGTTTCTCATTTTACTCGTTTCAAGTTTCTTTTCTAAATTCTGGTCATTTTGTTTCATAATATTGTTTTGGATTTGGTGTTTCCTACAACACTTTCTTGGTTGGTGGGATTTGGCTCAGATTTCAGGCACAGCTCTCGATACTTGAAACTTAATTTCATATAAATATTCATCTATAAACATTTGTTTCCTGTACTTTACTGCAGTAAATTTTATCCTATTTCACCCTCTATTCCCTTTTTCATTTTCAATTCTCCTCTCTTCTCCAGAAGAAGAAAAGTGTAGGAGAAAGTAAAATAATAATGCTCGAGTCCCCATCCCTTAATGCCCTCCTTTTTCCCTTGTTCTAATAAGAAAGGGAGGAAGGGATTCCAGACTCCTTCACTTCCCCATCAGCTCCCCCACAAAGGGAGAGGTTCATGGGGATTGGGGAATGAGATAGGGAGAGGAAGAGAGAGGAAAGAGATAGTATAGTAGGAAACAAGGGAGAGATCAGAAGTTGACCTTGGTGGTCTTGGCCCTCTCTATTCCCTGTCTCTCTCATCATCATTTTGAGAAGTTCATTTTGCCACCATTAGCTTGTTGCCACACCACTCATTTCAGGCCATTGGCTTGTTCCCTCACCACTCATTTCGGAATATTGGCTTGTGGTCTCACCACTCATTTCGGACCATTGGCTTGTTGCCTCAACACTCATTTCGGACCATTGGCTTGTTGCCTCACCACTCATTTCGGACCATTGGCTTGTTGCCTCACCACTCACTTCGGACCATTGGCTTGTTGCCTTACCGCTCCTTTAGGACCATTGGCTTGTTGCCTCACCACTCATTTCGGACCATTGGCTTGTTGCCTCACCACTCATTTCGGACCATTGGCTTGTTGCCTCACCCCTCATTTCGGACCATTGGCTTGTTGCCTCACCCTTCATTTCGGACCATTGGCTTGTTGCCTCACCACTCATTTCGGGCGCAAGCAATTTACGTTCAACTTTGCTAAAAACCATTTTCTTACGTTATTGATTTTATTATCATTATTTTTACTAGTAGTATCTGGCTATTATTAATAAGGAGGGGCAAAAAACAAACGAGACACTCGTTCAAACCGTTTGAGAAAAGATTATAAAATGCAATGAAGAAAGTCCTCGTTACCTCTGGATAGAGTAGGTGGAACAATTTCAGAGCCTCTCACTTTACACCATCCATTTCATTTTATTAATCATTTCGATTGGGGGCAAGAGGACACGCAACTCTCATCTTTTTCCTCAAATTCCACAATGAAGAGACATCCGCAGAAAAGAATACGAATAAGGGGAAAATGAGAACAGAATGAAATCTATGGGAAGTAATTGAAAAGGGTAGATCAACAGAAATGTTAACAAGATCTCTTACCTGGTACGATCTGGCCTGGGACTTCCACTTAAAATTAACCTTATTATAAATTTTATTAATATGAGGAAAATAATTTAAATATAAGAAATTGTATTCCTTCTTGTGGAGAAAAATCCTAATCAGTTACTGAACTGGTTTCCCAGATTCGACAGTATATATTCCTTCCCATTTCGTCTTAGGTCCAACGGAAAAAGTAAAATTGATTCACAATTCAATGTTTTTTGTTATTTGCTAGTAATCGAATTAAATCCACAAGGGAAACAGGTTACCAGGAGAACTGGTGTAGTATCGATCATTTTCTTCCTGTGGTGTAATCATTTTCAGCTCTCGTAAACCCATTTTGTAACTCCCTTCTGGTGCATTTGTTCTGAGCTTCAATTTGTTGTCTCGCCTAAGGCTGCTACCAGCTTAATCCAACCCGCTATTCCAATCATCTCCTATTGGGTGGTCTTGCCTATAACTTATGCTCTCCCTATTAATCTTCGTGATTACCACTCACACTCAACTCAAGAAAAGGTCGTGTTAGTTAGCTACAGGATAGTACTCGCGACCCAATAGAAGGGAGCCACTTTCTTCAATAATTCTCGAGTAAAATGCTCTGTGTGTCAGTCCTATGTCCATAATTTGTTTTTCTCATGTTAAATTGGATTTGAGCTCAGAATAAATTGACATAAGAAAGAAGAATTGCATGGTAAGATGTTACAAAATACTGAAGAATAATCATGACTTTCGAGGTAAAAATGGAGATAAAACAATGAATAGTAACGTAAAGAGGATGTAAAAAGGAATAAAAGGATTGGATCCCCTCATCATGATCAGTTGAGCAACCAACACCTGTATAATTTATTACATTTTATCATCAATTCTGTTTTAGCCTATTTATTTCCCTATTTTTCTCTTTTGTATCTGATCTTTGCATCACTATAGCCTCTCTGAACACTATTACCCTAGTAATGCCTTATTCTCATTTTCTTTCTGGTAGACGAACTAGCCAACCACACAGAATGCATTAGGTGAATAACAGATTCGTTATGAATGTACATATATATTGGTCTGCGCAATCAAGTAAATAGGTTTCTACCTCTAAAACCCTCAGACAGGAGCGTAGTAGGGTAGGAGAGGCAGCAAGTAATTTCGCTTTTTAATTTAGTGAAAAAATAGTTACCTTTCAATCTATGGACGTAAGAGCCAACGGCCCGTTTTAGCATAAAAATAATTTGGGGGGGACGTGTTTTCGTTCGCAACTGTTACATGCAATGAATATGCTAATATGTTTAGCGACGACCTAAATGCGTTTTAAATGGTACTAAAAAGATAAATTCTAATTTATTTTCCACTAAACACTCGCACGCTAATTACAAAATGTATTACTTGTTCAGGAAAATGTAAAATCAAAAGTCCATTAAGAGTTTATTTGTTGCTGCAAAGTCTCATCTTCCTGTAGAAAAAAGGGAATGAGATGCATTCTAAACTTGTTGAATTCCTAAATATAACTGAATAAGGGTTTAACACGCAAATTCTATGAATCTACATTTTAGTCTAATAATATTTGTTGTATGAATCCATTATTAACCTCAATTCTTTACCTAATCCTCAATTAATTAGTTTAATTTTATGAGTCATGTTTGTAGGCGTGTATATTTTCTTTCGATCTTTGTATCTCTCCTTAGGCTAGATTTCCAAGCAAATAGCTGTTGACTTTTATTAATTCAATTTTAATTGTGGCTTAACAAGCTCGATATCTGCCGTACTTTTTTACATTCACTCTATCCACATTTCTTTTGTAAATATACGTTATTACTCTCAAGTCCCGGTGTAACGCCGTGCCATGGCATGTTTGTCCATTAAACGAGAGAGATTGTTTTAAGTGGTGTCAAGGTGGTCAAACAGACACTCTCTTCGCCCGCTCTGGACCAGGCCATAAATATGGTAAAAATATAGGAACAATCTTGCCTTTTAGCGGTGAAAGTGTTCTCTCTCTCCCATGTACTTCTCCAGGTAAAGAACCCCTCCTCTTTTATCTTCTTTTCTTTGTGAGGCACTTCAACCATCTCTCAATCTATTGCGGAGACAACCGCTAGAAGTAGTTGAACATCATTTTGGAGAGAAAATCGATGGAAGACAAATTTTCTACCTTCCCCCATTCCCCGAACGCGGGCTAGAGAGTTTTCTTGCGCCAGTTGCCCAATACACTGGTACACTGGTGCAGCTGGAGCTCCCAGCACCCCATATTGGCGTACAGGACAAATTTTGTTTCCTACAAGAACGTTTGTCAAATGAATCCAATATTGCATCCCGGACACCATGATGGATGATGTCCTGAAGGAGTTAAGGTTAAGCCAATGATACGAGAAAAAAAACTGGTCTCTGGACAAAGCCCTGCACTCTTCTTCATTTTTTAGTTAAACTGTTTCCTTAATCTGTGCTCTGATAGTAATATCGCTACTACGGGAATAAATCGAGGTATTTGTGCCTCGTTATTATCATTGACACTGTTTCACTCATACGAGTAAACTATAGACTCGTAAATGCGGGCTATGTCCAAATTCGTTTTATCTCTTCCTATCCTGAAAATGATCATTTAGATATGTGAATATTCAATTAAAGTAATTGTTGCTGATTGTGCCATGCTTCCTCTAATCTTTGCAATTACATTTAAGCTTGGGTAAAAAGGACCTAGATATTCCAAGCTCTGAACATATTTCGTTTCGAGTGGCTAAGGAGGAATTTCTCTCACGTTGTGCGATAGCAAAAAACTTGTATACCTCTAACTTAAAAAAATTAAGTCACGCTCCGTTTTTCCAGACCTAAAAATCGTATATCGCATGCCCCTATCCATAACCAATCTGCTTGTTCTGTTTCTTTCGCGCGTAGACATTTTTTGACTGCCAACAATAAAGTAAGTAAATTTGCTTGTGCCAATACTGTGACAGCCTTTTAGCTCTGCGAAATAGGTTCGCTAAAACGAAGTGGCCACCGTCGCGTATTTTTCTCATAAAATTACCTTTTTTTAAATGGATGTCACCTAGACGTGGAACATTTGTACTGAATTCTTCGCCTTGAATTCGATATTAATCCCTCAAATGGCACGAGCAGTTATCTGCTCGTGCCATAGAAATTATATTATGTTTAACCTTATGTAAGTGGTGTGCTGTTAGATCTAATTTATATTCGTATTAGCCTCTATTTAAACGCTCAAAACATGACTGTCGTTGTGTAGTTTACTCATCTGCTAGAAAACATCTATTGCTGGTAGTAAAGTCAATCTACTACGCTCCTTACGAATTGAAACTAGGCCATTTCCTATGTCCAATATAGTGAGCCTTCATGTAAAGCAAGATCGAAGTTACTCGCTTTATATCATACAAAGAGAAAAACTTCCTCGCGCAGTATGTACCCTTTATGAGCAGCCTCTCTCCCATCTAATAACTGTTGCGTCATAAACCATCTTCATTGATGCCTCAATGAGGCAATTATTCTTCCTCACGCTGACTCCATGGTAGAGAGCAGGTTGAACACCAAATGGGAAAGGACGTAATGAAATGGAAAATTTGTGCTAACCATACTGGAACAGTGACAAGCTCGACACTAGGCTGATGAGGGTTTAGAAGCACAAAAAGAATTACGTCTTTCATTTCTCACCAAACGCTCAAGAGTATTTTCCGTGGATGTAGCCCCGATTCAGCGGGGCTACTTCCTTTTTCCTCATGAAAAATCCTATTTCTGGAAAGTTTTATATTTTTATACATAACTCAGTTATCGTATCGTTTATTACTTATAAATGGTTAACAATGTAGTAGACAAAAGGAAGTTAACTAAAAGTTGAATCTTTGTTTCCACAGTACCTGTGACAGTTTGTGAGATATCCATTTTTCCAATCGGGATACCTCGCCTATCTTCTTAAAATTCTATGTAAATTGGAGTAAGTTGAATGTATTTTTTCCGCCAATTCTTTAATAGTTACAATAGAATTTTCTTTTACATTTATTTGTGAAATATCTTGATCAAATTCCACTAGTCGTTGTGAACTAGGTTTATCTTTGAAATTGATATTTCCTGAGCATTGATTGATTGATTAGGTTTGAGTTGCGCAATGTCGTAGAATGAATCCCGACGATATACCATATATCACTATTCGTTGAGGGAACTTCCTTAATTATCTCTAGAGTGCGTTTTTACTGTCTGGCGGCCGATATTATGTATCTTCAAAATGCTTAAGAAGTGGAACTGAGCTCAAGGATAATAATATTGCTATCATTAATAAAATAGAGTTTTATTAATAATAACTATCAGCAAACACAAAAAACGGAAAATATTGACAAACAGAATGGAAAGGGTCGTAGAGACTCGGGCTAATCCAAGGATTTAAGGGATCAAAAAAGGTAAAACAAATATGGAGTTAAAGAGATGGGATGGTTCGATAAACCATTTAAAGCACAGGATAGAATTGACAAATAAGGGATCAATACTCAAAAGGTGACGCTTGGCTTACGTAACTTCATTAGGGTGCAGTGGAAGGTACTTGAAGGAATATTCGGTCCGCTGGCGAGTTCCAGCCGAAGGGGGGGGATAAAAGGATCCTGACGTGGCGTCTTGGAAAGGAGAACCGTTACTCGACGAACGGCTTGACGAACAATGGCTGTTCTAGGTTGTTCTCTTCTGAACAAAGGGGGGGATGAGAACCGTCTCTTGTCTACGGGCTCAAGAACAATGGCTGTTCTAATGTTGTTCTCCTTTGAACAACAGGGAAGGTGAGAACCGTTTCTTGGCGAAGGGCTCAAAACGAACAATGGCTGTTCTAATGTTGTTCTCCTTGAACAACAGGGGGGGATGAGAACCGTTTCTTGGCGAAGGGCTCAAAACGAACAATGGCTGTTCTAATGCTGTTCTCCTTGAACAACAGGGGGGGGGGAAGCCTTGGGGACTTGGCGTCACTAAAGGCTCGAACCTTTGGCACTCAAGGAATATTCTCCTCCTTCTGGACAAGTGATGGTGAATCTCGAGGTCGAGGTCCCTTGGCGCACAAAGGGAGATAGGGTCGTGGTGATGTTTCGCGACGAAAATCTGGATCTCCAATCTGATCTTAGTGGTAAAGTTTCCATATAAATAGCCAGGACATCTCCTTGGCGTGGGGGAAAATGGAGTTAAAGCTTGGAGGGAACGCACAGCTGGGCCGGAGAAAAATGCCTTATCTGTTCATAAGCCTAACTCGATCTGGCGAGGTCGGCGTATGGGGGCGAACGGGGGGACGATAACCTCCTTGTTTAAACATTGGCGTCCGGTAGCTGTTGATAAGACTCCAAGCCTCGAATCGAAGATGCACGTGGGTAGCCTCATGGTTTAAAATAAAATGTGATAGAAGTTGAAATGAATGCAGCTCTGAACTCGTTCTATCACACGCAAGTACTAGTAATTGCCATATCCTGAGCAAATAAAAGCCTTTACTTATGTCATGTCCTAATATCTTTTGTCGTTTTTGTTTTTACGTTTTCTTATTTATAGTACATATACCATTATTAAGTTATTTTATTAGTAGTATATTTTTAACTCTTAGTTATCTTTTCAGTGTCTATAACCTCGTTTTTTGGACACCAGATTAGAACAGTAACCCGCCCCCCCTTATTCTTTCAAATCTACAAGATCATATGTTTTTTCCTTTATGTACCGTACGTCTTACTTCATTTGTCTTCTTTGTTATCAATCTTAATAAAAGTATCATTACAGAAATCCATTTAAATCTCAAAAATCCCCTTGTTCATCTCATCGATTCATCATTTATCCTTCGTTTAAATCACTTAAAGCAGCCTTAACTTGTCCAAACAAGACAAACTTCAATCCTCAATCACCGATATACTCTCAAAAACATTGAAATACAAAAAACTGGCCCCCTTCTATAACACAATTACCAGCACTTTTTATAATTTTGCCACTATATTGTCTAATCCAGCCATCACCTGGTTTTTCAAACCTCTCTCTGCCATTAACTCGTGCTTCATAATTATCTTTTCCATCGTGATAACGCGGATGATGCTCATCAAACTACTTTCGACTTCTGAATCCTATTTGTTCATTTTTTACAAGGTCCTCTAAGTTCTTCTCTTTTAATTTCCAAACTGTTTTTCTCCATTTTCAATTCTTTCACAAATAAATACTAGTCAGATTCATTAATCAATCTTTCCATCCTTACTTTCATAAACTACTCATTTCAACTCTCCTTTCTTAGGCTGCTTCAATGAGTTCATACGTATCTCTCTGAGATGCAAATCTGCAAATAAGATTCTAGGTTCCTCTTCCCTCTACTTTACACATAGTTGTTCCAACACTCAAGATTTCTGCTTCCTTATTCCTGTATTACAACACGCAGTGACCCTGTTTGCACTGCCACAATGACATATTTAATTTTATTGCATCCTTGATCTATCCAAATTTCGCATTAATTTCCTCTCTTACCCTAATGCATTATCACATGTTCTCTCATCCTTAACACTTTAATCTCACACAGCACAATCAGGAGACTAAATAATCTCATACTCTCCACTATCACATCCATCCAGCATTATAATCTTTTTTAAAATGAACAATTAAATTATCCTCTTGAATTCTTTCTCTCTTCTCTGCTATTCACAATTGCATTATATTATGCAGATCCTTGTAATGAAAGAACGTCTTTGGCACACTGAACTGTTTCATTAAAAAATTCAACCACCCACCTCCATATCATCCTGGGAACTTTGCCTCCATTTTTATCTCCTACACCCATTAACCAATAACTATGCTTATACCCATCCACCACGCATCCAATTTCATACATGAAACCCTTATTGCCTTCTATTAAGTCCATCCCACACAAATTATTCATCTTCTTCACAGATGGGCCTAGCATTATCAAACTCGCAGAGGCAGAGATCTAGAGGACAGGCTTCCTTCCTGATCCCAACATTCCTTCTTTGCCGTACCCAGCCCAATGTCTCAAGAGATTGGCAGGTGTCTTTCATATTTTACTCTCTCTAGTTTCATCACTTTCTTCACACATCTGTCCTTACAAGCTTTCCGTACGCTCATTTTGGCACCTGGCATTAATTTTGAGAAAAAATATCTTAAAATGATTAAATTTCCAACGCTACTTTAATTATCCGCGTGATTTCCCTGAACTCAGCTGGAGTGACATAAATCATGTAGACACTTTCGGGCACAAATTCTGAATTTCCAAATCGAACATCTCCATATTTTTAAAAAAAATCACCATATAAATTCGTTTCTGAAGTAGTACTTCAATACTTTCCATGGAAGCTTTCCATTTCACAATCTTACAAAATTTTAAATTAGGAGACTAATATCACTTTTAAAAAATAACTTTAGTATCAGCTTACTTAATAATACAGGATTTTTTTGTTTTCTTTTTCTCATATACTTTGTTTTATTTTTTACTTTATTTCTTTTTGTTTGGGGCCAGGCCATGAAATATCTAACTCTCAAAGTAAAAAAAATATTTCCTTATTAAAGAGGAGTTTATGGCAATCTAAAATATATCAGTAGCATTTCGTCTAGCTTAAATAAATTCCAAGTTTGCCAAAGTTAAATAAAAACACGCTACCTACAATTTGGGCTAAACACGATATACCGACAGCTGAAGATGATTGTCTCCTATTAACATTAAAATGTTGCACTTAAGTGTTAAAATATTAATGGTGAATGACACAACCCTATACATATGTACAATCAAGCGGATATACGCGCTCATTATAATCTCCCTCTTCGTCTCTCTGTCTTTCTTTACGGTTCTCTTTCATTGTTTTTCTCTTTCTCTCTTTAGCTCTATGTTTTTTTTCTCTCTCTCTCTGCCGCCCCTCTTCTTCTCCTCTGTCTCTCTGGCTAGAGCCTGCAAACGAGGCGAATGCGAGGTTAACACAGAGAAACCTTTAAGACATTAAACAAGATTGAAAATTTAGGAGCTAGAACATGGTTCGAGTTAAAAGACAATGAGAAAAAAAACAAAGGGATTAAGCTAGTACCGATGCGTTTTAGAACAAATCAAAGTGTCAATTTCTTTTCTTAATAAAGGGTGAGCATGTGAAATAAGCTACCACAGGCTGTAACCTCTATTAATATAATAGATACTATTAATAAAAAATTAGACACAATCTTACATACAGCTAGTTTAAAATTTGAATATAATGGAATCGATAAATATGTATATAAATAGTAAAAGAATGTATAATGACCATATTCTCAGCATTGAGATGCACATTTTCTAATGAAATTAAAATTTGAAATCAATATACAAAGCTGTAGAAAAATTAAATGACGAGGTTACGAGCCTCGTATCGTATTATTAATATTTCCTGGAATAAACCTGTCTGATTCTTTGATTTTTTAATCGTTGTTAATGTGTTTAATACTGTTTTTGTTATTATTATTATCACTAGGTAGGTTTCCTTACCCGCGGAGTGGGTGGGAGAGTAGGAAGGTGAGGGCTTTCAAATTTACTGTGGATTTGTCTCCTGCTTAGAGTAAAATTTGTTAATTTATTAAGTTAGCAAATAACACAAAATGCTTTATTTCCTTTTAACTCATTGTAACTTTCTATCTTCTGTCTGTCTGTCTCCCTACCCTTCTCACTCCCTTTCTCTCTCTCTATCAATCTATCTCCGTCCATCTCGGTGGCAGTGACCACCGACTAATTAGATTTGTAGTCAAGGTCCCCAAGGCAGAGCCTGCAACTAGTAAATCAAGGAAAGTCGATTTGAGAAGAGCAGACTTTACAGGTCTACGCGCGGGACAGGCTGACGCGAGGCTAGAAGAGTGCGAGGCTGTTGAAGACTTTTGGAACAGTTTCAAAACCACATTCATGAGTCTTCAATCGCGTTTTATCCCTCTGAAATGCCCCCGTCGGTTCTCTGTTCAACCAAAGTGGTTTAATCGAGAAATTGGGCAACTGCTTAGGGAGAAGAGAAATGTGTACCGGCAATGGAAGATCTAGGGTGACTTTAAAAAATACCTGAGGCTAGCCAGGAGAGTGAAGTCCAGCATAAAGGCAGCTAAGCGGTCTGAAAAACTCCGAGTGGCGAGACTCTGTAAAGAGAATCCCAAGGAGTTTTTTGGATATGTGAACAGCCGTAAACCAATCCGTCAAACGATTGGCCCTTTGAGGAATGAGTAACAAGGAGTAACAAGGAAAGTAAGTACCCTAGGAGACCTTACGGTCCATTCAAAGAGGGTACCTTTGGACTAGCAATTGAGCGGGCACATGGCTGCTCAATTGTTTTGCGTCCATAAACGGCCACTTTTCAAGACTTTGTCTAGTCTTGACTTGAACTGGTCAACAGATTCACTGTTGACAACTTCCACTGGAAGTGCGTTCCACTTACCGCAGATACTGTAGGTGAAAAAGTTTCCACACAGATTGCGGTTGTAACGCTTCAGTTCAAGTTTGAAGCCGTGATTGCGCGTTCTGTTCTCACTCAGTGTGAAAATATCCCGGTAGTCAACATTATCGAACCCTCGAAGTATTTTGAAGACTTCGATGAGCAGACCACGCAGTCTACGGGTTTCCAGTGAGAACAGATCTAACTCCCTTAGTCTATCCTCATAACTTTTATGTCGGATAGAGGGAATCAGCTTGGTTGCCCTGGCTTGTACGCGTTCCAATCTCGCGATGTCCTTTCGCAATGAAGGACTCCAAAATTGTACGGCATACTCCAGGTGCGGTCGGACAAGTGGGTTGTACAGGCACAGTACAATCTCCTGGTTCCGATAACCAAACTGGCGCTTAATGAGGAGGGGACATCTGTGCGCTATCTTTAATATGTCAATCTGGACCGGATGCGTTCCTAGAGACTGGCGTAAGGCGGAGCTGACTCCGATCTTCAAGAAAGGAGACCCCAGCCATCCGTCAAACTACCGACCTATCAGTCTGACTTCGATAGTCGGTAAACTCATAGAAAGCATAATGGTGGACAAAAGGACGTCGTATTTAGAGTCAAACCTGCTACTGAGGAGTTCCCAGCATGGCTTCCGAAGGCAACGGTCATGTCTGACGAACCTTGTGGAATTCACCCACTTCGTTTTCAGTGAGCACGATCGGGACAAGGCGGTGGATGTGGTCTACCTATACTTTCAGAAAGCCTTTGATAAGGTACCACACCGCCGCCTTCTCCGGAAAGTGCGAGCGCTTGGCATAGACGGAAAGGTAGCCGGCTGGATCGAGAACTGGCTAAGTGGCAGACGACAACGGGTGCTGGTAAATGGACAGACTTCTGAGTGGGTGCCCGTTACTAGCGGGGTGACTCAAGGTTCTGTCCTGGGACCACTACTATTTATCATCTACTTCAACGACATGGACGGTGACATGGTTGCCAAGATTTCCAAATTTGCCGACGATACCAAGCTTGGTATGAACGATGCAAAAGATGGAAATACTGCCCACCTGCAGGAAGATCTTGGGAAGATTGGTGAGTGGTCGGACACGTCGCAAATGCCTTTTAACGTGGGGAAATGCGAAGAAATGCATTTCGGCCACAGAAACCCCCAATCTCAGTATATCCTTAAGGGCATTGCTCTTGAATTGAGTGACACTGAAAAGAACTTGCGTGTAACTATCACTAGCAACCTCAAGTTCTCGAAACAGTGCATTGAGGCAGAGAAGAAAGCCCAAAGGATGTTAGGCTAAATAAAGCGCCAGTTTGGATATCGTTACAAGGAGATAGTACTTTGTCTGTTAAACTCCCTCGTTCGGCCGCACCTGGAGTATGCCGTGCAATTCTGGAGTCTTTTCTTTCGAAAGGACATCGCAAGGTTGGAACGCGTACAAGCTAGGGCAACCAAACTGATTCCCTCTATCCGACATAAAAATTATGAGGATAGACTAAGGGAATTAAATCTGTTCTCGCTGGAAACCCGTAGACTGCGTGGTCAGCTCATCGAAGTTTTCAAAATACTTCGAGGGTTCGACAATGTTGACTACTGGGATATTTTCACACTGAGTGAGAACAGAACGCACAATCACGGCTTCAAACGTGAACTGAAGCGTTACAACCGCAATCTGTGTGGAAATTTTTTCACATACAGTATCTGCGGTAAGTGAAATGCACTTCCAGTGGAAGTTGAAACAGTGAATCTGTTGACCAGTTCAAGTCATGACTAGACAAAGTCTTGAAAAGTGGCCGTTTAGGGACGCAAAACAATTGAGCAGCGATGTGCCCACTCGATTGCTAGTCGAAAGGTACCCTCTTTGAATGGACCGTAAGGTCTCCTAGGGTACTCTCTTTCCTTGTAACTCCTTGGTACCCTCCTTGCTCTCTCTCTCTCTCTCTCTCTCTCTCTCTCTTTCTATTTCTTTCTTTTTCTCCCTCTATTTTTCTTTCTTACTTTCTTTCTTTCTCTCTATATATTTTTCTTTCTCTCTCTATCTCTATTTCTCTTTCTCACTTTCTTTATTTCTCTCTCTCTATTTCTCTTTCTCACTTTCTTCATTTCTCTCTCTCTCTATTTCTCTTTCGCTCTTTCTTTCTTTCTTTTTCTCTTACTTTCTTCCTTTAGAGAAGTATCGTCCCGCTGCGTCAGTGCAGTTTTATACATCTGGTACCCTGCTAGGCACTCTGGCTCTGTGTATGCCCCTTGACTGATAGTTTACGTGTTTTTTTCGTACATCGATTCCACTTCCACAGCCCCTTTTTTTTATTCTAGCACATGAACGCTTTATCCTACCCTATTCACTCCATCTCACATAAACTCTTCGTTACATTTTACGTTTGGCTAAAATATAGCAAGCATCTGCTACTCTATCTTCCAGTCCAGCCCCTTTCCAATTTTATTAATATTTACATCGGTAATGCCCCCTCTTATACTTATTGATTCTTTTTTCCCAGTAACTCATCCTCTTCTTCTACTCACTTAAAGCCTCTCTCCTTAACCTTCGCATCCTCCTCCATACCTAACATATTTCTTACTTAATCAATTAGACCCACATTTCTCGCCATTACTTTAGCATTCTTAGCTTTACCACATATTTTTCTCCTGCGTTATTACATTCTTCAACTCCTTCCCCAAAAGTTCCTTTTCCTCTCGGGATGTACATTCACTCTCCCTAATAATGCATTTGGTGCTCACTTTCGCTGATTTTTCACACGCGTTACTACCATTTTCTCATCCTTCTATGTAGTTGTACATGTTCCTATATGTTGATTTACAACATATAGGAAATACGGCTCATTATTACTCCACTCTAGGTTTTCCATTATCATTACACCATCCATCATGCGCAATACCTTTCCAGTTCTCACTACCAATATAAAGGTTTTTTACGTCTTGCTGTCACATATTTAACCCTTTTCCACGACTTTTCCCTTTTAATTTTATTTTATACTGGATCGTTGAGTGTGAACTGGTAAAGACAATCTCAGGAAAAAGTGTAAATAATTTCGGAAAGGGACGAAAAACGACGTTCTCAAGAAATCTTTTGAGGTTGATTGGAGATTTCTCCTATTTCTTTTTAAGCGAGGTAGCCCCCTTCCGAAGGGGCTGGTTCAATAATAAACCTAACTTCTCTTGCTATTAATCAGTCCATATACTCTCTTCGTTCCTCTCTCTCTCTCTCTCTCTCTCTCTCTCTCTCTCTCTATTATAGAGATTTACATCACTTTTTTTGTGCAACCGTCAGCACTTCTTATCATCCATAGGCTAATTAATTATAACTTGCTTACCACAATCAAGTAATCTAATAGACCGTGCCTATACCTCAATACTGACACATGAAACACATCCCTCACAGAATATTCCTTTATCCTCATCTTTTGAGATTGTCAGATGTGGGCAGCATGGGGAGGGGGATGCTGCAGCTGACGCCCTGATATTTAAATGGAATCCAGCCAGAATGACCGCAGGAATATCTGCCATAATTTAGGATTGCCATTTATGGTGTAGATAGCACGTGCTCTTTCCCCACCCGATCTCTCCAATAATATTGTCGTATTAGAATATTCCTCGTATCTACCTTCCACACATTTTAGTTACCTCATTTTGTCCAGTTTGCTTACGAGCTTTCAATAAACTGCTTGGCTGAGAACTTCTCGTTGATATTACCTTTTTTAATATTACATTAATTTCATGTTTACTACCATACATAATATATTGACTAACAACTAGTTAACCTTACCTTAATAACTCATCTCTGTGTGGTGGATTTATTTCTTTATTTTCTCGATGGTGGACCCAATCGTTCAATATATTGTATTTTTTATGATTGTATACTTGTTTGTTCATATTTCTTTGTTTATGCTTTATACTTGTAATATATAAGCAACAACATATTAACATACAAGTATACAACCTTATAAACAATAATATATGAACACAGAATTCTATAAAAATATAAAAGATAATGCACATATGAATACACTAGTATACAAACTTATAAACAATAATATACGAACACACAAATATTCAATTATATAAACCCAAATATATTAACACACAAGTATACAAGCATATGAAGAACAATAAATTAACACAAGTATACTTTCATATAAACTACAATATATAAACACACAAGTATACAAACATATAAACAATAATAGATATATGAACACACAAGTATACAATCATAAAAATAAAATTATATGAACACACAGGTATACAAGCATATAAAAAGTAATATATGAACACTCGAGTATACAAACATACAAACACCAATATATGAAAACAAGTATACAATTTCATAAACAACAATATATTAAATAACCTTTTTTTCATCCATATTTATAAACGAAGAACATAATTTACCACAAACGAACGACGCGATAATTTTTAATGAGCATAACCTTTTAACTCATATCGAATTTTTCGAAGCAGAAATAGATTTTTATTTCAGTAAGTTAAAATCCAGGAAATCTCCAGGTCCTGATTTAATCTATCCGGCTCATTTAAAAGAAATTGGAAACGTGTTAGTAGGACCGCTAACGAATTTTTCAACAAATCTTTAGAAGAAGATGTCATGCCATTAGATTTTAAGCTAACGAATATAACTCATATTTTTAGGAAGGGAAAAAGAGAACATCCGACTAATTATCAACCCATAGGTTTAACATCCATCGTAGGTAAATTAATGCAATAGGTCATTCGCGATAGAGTGATCGATCATTTGGGAACGCATAATCTCATTAATGTAGGTCAACTCAGCTTTAAAAAGAAACATTAATGTTTAACCAATCTTTTGGAATTTTATGAAAGCATGATTAAAAGCTATGACGAAAGTAGATCGTTGGACATAGTTTACTTAGACTTCGCTAAAGAATTTGACACCGTTCCTCATAACTAAACTTTTTTTTCATGGAATTAGGGCAAACCTGCTACAATAGATAGAGTCGTGGCTTAGTACTCGTAAACAGAGAGTTGTTTTAAACGATGGTGAAAACAGAGGTCTGTGTTGCGACCATTGTTGCTCATTATTTATGTAAACGATATGGATACCGGTTTACTTGGTAAATATTATGCTAATTTGCGGACGACACAGAAATTGGCAGTAAAATTTTTAATGAAAACGATATAAAATTAATTCAGCGAGATCTAGATAAAATCTTCGAATGATCTTAATAAATGGAAAATGAAATTCAATTTAGATAAGTGTAGAATTTTTCACGTAGGTCGAAATAATCCTAGTTTTAACTATGAAATTTGTAGGGGAAATCTTATTTCCTTAGACGGAAAAAAAGATTTAAGGGATTGGGTTTGAAAAGAAGTTAAGTTTAACAAACAGTGTGACGAAACCGGTAAGAAGGCGAACCGAGTGCTTGGATTTATTGCGAGAAGTTTTTACTACAAACACCAAGAACGAGAGGGAGAACAAGAGATAACAGGTGTGGTACGAGGGTCTTTACTACTGACGCATCGCTCCTCTGGAGCTTCCTTAGAGTGACAAGAAACAATGATAATTGTTTCTTGTCACTCTGAGCAAGCTCCAGAGGAGCCAAACGTCAGTAGTAAAGAACCTTGAACCACTTCTGGTTTCCCTTATTCTCTTTCTATTTCTTGTCATAAACTCTCATCAAAACACCAAGATATAATCATATCCCTTTATAAAAGTTCACTAAGGCCACGCCTAGAATATGCGATACAATTCTGATCACCTTCTACAAATGTAAACATCAATAAAATTGAAAGAAATATGTCGTATATCGAGAGATTAAATATACTAAAACTACCGACTTTCGAAACTAGGAGATTGCGAGGTGAGCTTATTGAAATATTCAAAGTCTTAAAGAAATTTGAAAAAATAATTTATGAAAAAAGATTTAAGTACAACCATGGTATCACACGTAACAGTGGTTTTAAACTGAAAGGACAGCGGAATTTCAAACGAACTTAGCTAAAAAGAATTCACCTTTAAAATCATCGATAAATGGAACGTACTTCCCTCGGGAGTAGTAAATATTAGTAGTGTGAATTATTTTAAAAATAATATGGACACATTTTACGAATAATGATAATGTTTAAATACGTAGCCCTGTTGTGGATTGAATGTCGCGTGAGTGCGCATCGTAACGACAATCTCCAAAAGAGGACTACTAACATTTTAGGATAAAATGGGACTGGCCTTTGATTAGACTAAGTTTACCGTGCTTACTCCCTTTAACGACTTAATTAACTATGTAATCTAAAAGTAGCCTGGGTCCCCCCTCTATCATTCATCCCCTCCATTTGGCAGTTCACGTTCACGTAAGCTTAGCGACGATGTAGAGGGAGTCTCCAAATAACCCTATACAGAAGACCACGAGGAATAGGTGCATCTTATTGAGCAACAATAAGTAACCCACAACGAGGGCATCTGTGATAACCAAAAAGAAGTGCTTAGGGGCCACTCTCAAGAAGAGATGGCCCAAGACCACACGACCCGGATTCCTCTGCGGGTTGTCGACGGGCAACCCAAGCCCAGCAGGAAATTCACTTTCGAGACGTGTACGGCAAACTGAGAATTGCCATGGTAAGGCTTCTTGACATATCGTCGGGCTATATCGCGATATGTGAAAAGGATAAGGATATAGAAGATATATCCAAGGAAAAGGCAATTGAAGTCCTTCGAGCCATAGGACTGCAGCCAGCAGTGCCACCCCAGATCCTGGCCCACAGAAGCGTAGTTTGCCGCCGGATCGATCCATGGATTGGGCAGCATACCGCGGAAGAAATAAAAGAAGAGATAGAGCTACGGCAGGCCTGGGCTAAGGTAGCGGAAATCATAAAATTTAAAAATAGGAGGGACAATGGCGACTACACTTACGTGTTCAAGGTGGTCTTCTTGGAGACTAGCATGGCACAGAAGGCAAAAGAGCATGGACTACTAATGTTTAACGCCAAAATTAGCGGGGAGCAGGGCGAAAAGGGATAGTTTACTCCGGTCCAGTACTGCTTTAAGTGCTATAGGATGGAGTCCCACGCCACCAAGGACTGCAAGGAGCCACAAGAAACGTGCTCCAAATGTAGCCAGCTTGGCCACAATTGGCGCAAATGCGTCAGCCCCACGGAAAAATGCGTGAGCTGCGGGCAGGGACACCGAACAATGGCCATGTAATGCCCTGCAAAAAAGGACGTTATGAGGAAGAAACAGGACGCCAAAAAGAACGAAGAAACGCGCAGGGCAAACACGTCCTACGCCCAGGCAGCAAAGGCAGCCATCTAAGAGGTGGACGCCAGAAAAACATACCTCAAAATTAAGGAAGAGGGATCCACGAAGATTATGACGTGCATACTTCATGCGCACGTCATGAATCTGGCTCGTCCGGGCACATTCGCGACTGTTCTGAACCAGATGCTGGCGAAAAACGGGATGGAACAAATGTGGTTCCCGGATAACCCCACTTCTGGGGATGTACTGCATTTGCAGATGCCCCTAAAGGCACAGCAGTCAGCGGAGCAAGCTGAAGCTTGCAAACAGCCAAGCAAAAAAGCGAATAATGAAGCAGTCGAGGCGAAAACTCCTGCTCCCACCCAAATCAAGTCAAGCACGGCGAAACATTCGAACTCGGAAACAAGCAGTTCATCGGAATCTTCAGACTCCTCGGACGCTGAAGCAACAAAACCCCAGGAAAAAAAGGGACAAAAGAAGAAAGCGAAGAGATTGTGGGCGAATTATATCAACCTGAGAATATACGCCTGCGATCAATTTCCCTTCCTGGAGGAAATGGAGTCCAGAAGTATCTTCCAAGGTATTAAAGCAAAGATCTACAAAGGGAAATACTTCTCCAAGGTAGACCCTGGAACAGTGGAAGAGGCCCTGCTCGCACAGAATTTTATCCTTCATCATAACACATGCGAGCAAATCTCTAACGCTGAGTTCAGAAAGAAGAAGAATGGGAGGAAGCAGATCGTCACCCAAAAACACTAAGTGACAGAAAAAAGAGAGAGTAAGCAACAGAATGAGGATTCTGACACTCAACGTGAATGGATGGGAGGAGAAGGCCACGGCATATGGTAACATATTCTGTGTGCATGACCCCGACATCATTTTCATCACAGAGCACGGTATCGACAATACAGCTGGTCGCATTAAAATCCTGGGCTACAGAGTGGTCATGAAGAACCATTCCCAGGGAAGGTTTGATGGTGCTACAATAACTGTCAAGAGGAACATCTCCTTTAAACAACTACCAGAACTCGATGAGTCCTTTGTGGCAATCGAAGTACACACCCTGGTAGGAGACCTCGTGATAGCTGCAGCATATCAACCCCCTCGATGAGCATATCTCCCGTTATGCAACTTCTACACACTGTTCGGGCACTGCAGATTAGCATTCTTAGGGGAAGACCTCAATGCCAGATGCCATGCGGCAGGCTATGGTAGTACCAACGATAGAGGCCGGAACTTGGTACTGATTATGGGAAGAAAGAACATTCAAAGGATAGGGCCGGATTTTTCGACCTATATCACTTCCAGATCAGCAACCAAGCCTGACATAATCTTAACAAGTGAAGGCTTCCCTTTCAACTACCATAGTGAGCCAGGCCCAACAGTCTCTAGTGATCACATAGCGATTCTCACAACAGTATCTCTCGCACCAATCCAGCTCCCAGCCCCTCTCCGGGAAAATTACGCCCTGGCCAACTGAAATCGTTACAAGCAACAACTCAGTGACTATGCGCCAGCTGACCTCAGCACGGCGTAGTTAGAGGAGATTGACAGGGAGTTGGAGAGGATAACAACGTCCATACTAAACGCGGACCGCGAGGGCATACCCGTAACAGGGTATAAAACAACTCTTTAGCCCAGATGGACAGAGGAGATGAGAGATATCGCTCGCGTTCACAGGAAAGTGTACGAAGAAGTACGACGGCAGGGTCCCAGCCGGGAAAGGAGCTTGCTGCTTCGACGCCTAAGCTCAGAGCTGAGGGAGGCCATCAACCTCCAACGGGAGGAAATATGGAACAACTTGATAGCCAAAGTCGACAGCAAACTTAGCCCGGCTAAGTTCTGGCGCCAAGTCAGGAACTTAAAGGGACTTACATCAAGACCCAAGGCTCAGAGACTACATAGAGAACCCGGTGGTTCTCGAGGATATGTTCAGGAACTTCTGGAAAAACGTTTTCAGGATTACCCCCGAGGAGAACGTTGAGTTCGACCAGGAATTCGAGGGCTAACTGATTGAGGAACTAAATCAGGAAATGCATCGCACGCACCCACTACAGCAAGTCAACGAAGGCAGGGAGATGGCGGGCCATGGACGTCCCAAAACATCAGAGGACGTTATGGCCACTGTAAAAGCCTTTCGACAAAAGGCACCAGGCTGGACGGGTATCACCAGAAATAACTTGGTTAACGCCCCACAGCAGATTATTCAGGGAATCGTTAACATCTACGACGCTTCCCTGAACACGGGCTACTTCCCGAAGGTTTCAAGATTGCGAAGGTGATCTTCATACCCAAGGGAGGTAAACCCCCTGATCAAATGGTAAACTACAGGCCAATCGCCCTGCTGGAGTTCGTTGCAAAAGTCTACGAGAGACTCCTAGCTGACAGGCTTCAAGAACAACTTGCTGAGCTGGGAGCCCACAACCCTCAGAGGCACATGTTCCGCAAGGGACGAGGAACGGAAACAGCCCTCGCCCTCCTTGCGGAGAAACTCGCTTGCAGTAAAGCTGAGAGGCTGTACGTAGACGTGGTGCTGCGTGCTTTAAAGAAGGCCATCGATAAGTTTTGGCTCAGAGGATTACAGTACAAGATCCTCAACCTCCAGCTTAACCCACTCCTGGAAAGGATCCTTTGCAATTATATTTTCGATAGGAGAGCCCAAATTTCAATCGAGGGCTGCAAAGGACCCGAATTCGAACTCAAGGCGGGAGTTCCACAAGGCAGCTGTCTCAGCCCTCTGCTGTACCTCGTGTACACTATTGACCTGCCTGCTCCAGTGATGCATGATTTGCTGTATCTGAAATACGCAGACGACATCACCCATATCGTCCTGAGTCCATTCAGGAACTCTGGAAGTCAGGCGAGGGCGACAGCTGTCGAAATAGAGAATATCAATAGATATGAGAAGAAGTGGAAAATTAAGACCAACCGCCAGAAGTTCACTATCATTCCTATGAACCGCCGGAAAGTAGACGACGTCGTCGTCAATAACGAGATTTATCCGTACTCCAACGAGGGTAAAGTCCTGGGCTTACGACTCTTCAAACCTGGATACAAGACGCACATAAATACCAGAGTCTCCCTAGCCAAAAGGGAGCTGAGGAAACTTTACCGTTTCCGAGGCCTCAGCGTGCCTAACATCAAAAAGCTGTACATGGCCTTGGTACGCTCAGTCCTGGTGTACCCTGCCGTGATCACGCAGATGGTGAGCTGTACCTCTCTCAGAGTACAGAATAAAACCACGCTGCTGATCACTGGCACGCAAAGGATCGACCGTACTCGGCAATCGATTTTTCACCAAAGAATCGGCCTAAAGCCGATCAACACGGAGATCCAAAGGCTAGGGAGAAAGACTTAGGACAAGGTAGACCAAAAAATACTCCCAAACATAAATCTAAACATGACATACGTGCAAACCGTAGGCGCGCTATAGGTAGAACTACTCTGTTCCCTAGTAGTAGAACCTGCGCGAGAGAAGTGGTACTACCTATGTTTACGTAGTAATAGTCCACTTCTCTAAAGCACTTTGATCGTAAAACTTAAAAATTGACAACTAGCTCAACCAAATAGACAATTATAAATAACAGTTGAAAAAAGAGACGAAGTGCCCACATTAAAGTCCCCCCCCCCTAATATAAACAAAGTAGAAATTAAAACAAAATTTAAGTATAAAAGAGGCGAAGTGCTCAATCCAAAACATCAAAATCAACAAAATTTCTGAATTAAAAGAGGCGAAGTGCCCAATTCCCAATACCCTTAAAATAAGAAGATATTGTCAACCAAAATCAAACGATAAAAAGAGGCGAAGTGTCTAAACTGATCAGTTCACCGAAACCTCAACAACTTGAGAGATTCATTCAGCATTTAAGCATCCGTGAAAGGCTTGAATGCTTTGAAGGAACAACCTAATCCATAAATATATATATATATATATATATATATATATATATATATATATATATATATATATATATATATATATATATATATATATATTATACGGAGGAAACTGGCTGTCAAAGACAGTCAGCTACTTTTTGACGGAGGAATCTTATTTTTAAAAATAATTAAGAAGAATGCTAGTGATGCCCTAACACCAGGGCAAACTAGGAAACATATTCACACCTTTATATACCTAACACACAATTCCACCACTTTAACCTTAAATTGTAAATTGTAATTGTAGCCCCGATTTAGACTTGGAAGAAAATTTGGATATTTTTACGCTCAAGAAGAAGTCACAGCCGCAAAGGCGGTAAAGTCAAGGAAAATATCTTGAAAATGCCAACCAACTTTGCCCTTTCCCCACAGGGAAGATAATAACAACTTTATTTGGAGCCAAATATAGACGACGCATGTCTGGCTAAGCCCCCTTGCAGTCCCCTCCCCCACCGGAGCATGGGGTCCGAAGTGAACTGAATTGCCACTCATCAATCTCGCCCCAACTATGTCGGTCCACTTTGATAGACATAATTGGAGACGTAGGGGAAAGCAGGTTTGAGGATTAGCCCACTGTGGAACTCTACGGAAGAGAACACCCGGTTACGAGGCGATGCTGAAAGATTTGGGGAAGAGTACGCTCTAATCTCTGAGGGTAGTTTCCGGCCAAGACCACAGGGGGACATATAACCGTCCCTGTGTAAGTTGGAAGCAGCATCGATAACCAAACCCCAGACGGGGCGGCACCCCCCGGGTTGTTGTAGTTGATTCAATCACCACCCATCATTAAGTTTGCCACATATTATCCGTCTGAGGTGCCTTCTCGGGCTCACCCACCATTCATCCACCCCATCCCGCTGTTCATGTTTACAGAAGTCCTCTTTCAAAGGGGAGGAAGGGGGTTGCCCACAATAAACAACTCCATAAAAAAGTTCACTAGTTTCACCAAGAAGGAAGGAACATCATTAAGGACTCAAAGAACTACAAGATACACCTAAAACACAAGAGGAAATACAACCCAGGGGGGCTTCCCCTGAGGGGAAAATGGAGCCCAATGGGACCACCAAAATCCCGCTGCGTACCATCAGTGGTAGCATTAGGCCAACCCGTGCGAGGTGTTTGAAGTGATCTTCGGGAAACTGAAGTGCGCTATGCTTCGTCTGCTCGAGGGCCCCACTGGATATGTGGCGGTCTGCGAAAAGGAGAAAGACGTGGAGGGAATTACGAAGAAGGAGGCAGTAGAGACACTGCGCGAGATAGCCTTTCAAACTGCAACCCTCCCCAAAGCCAAACTCATAGGAGCATTGTATGCAGAAAGCTTGATCCTTGGATTGGAGAACATTCCAAGGAACCAATAAAGGACGAGATTAATAAAAACCAACCATGGGCCAAAGTTTCAGGAGGAATCAATTTTTGGAACCGAAAAGAAAACGCAAAAATCAGCGGAGAGCAGATAGAAAGGAAAGAATTTACCCCCGTTCAGTTCTGCTTCCGCTGCTACAAAATGAAGAGCCACGCGACGAAAGACTGTCCGAACCACAAGAGATCTGCTCAAGGTGCAGCGAGGCGGCACACCACTGTAAGAACTGCAGCAGCCCGAGGGAAAAGTGCGCCAACTGCGGCCTAGGACATCGTTCCATGGCTATAGCCTTCCCTCTTAAAAAAGAAATAATTAAGAAGAAGGTACTAAAAAAGAAAGAGGAGCAAACCAGGAAGCAGAACACCACGTACGCACAAGCAGCGAAGGCAGTCCTCACAAAAACGGAGTCAAAGAAAACCTATCTAAGGCTGGAAAATAAGAATTCTACAAAAATTCTGACATGCATCTTATACGCGCATGTCAGAAACCTAACCAATGCAGGAACCTTTGCGAAGGAGCTGAACCAGATGCTGGCAAAAAACGGTATAAACGAGATGTGGTTCCCCGAAAACCCACCATCTGGAGACGTACTCCAGTTGCAAATGGTCCCCAAGGAAGCAGTTAGCAAAATTCAGGAGACAGAGAAGAGAAATAGTAAGGAGGTTAGACGGCCAGATCCCAGGATCAAGGCCTTAAAGGGAGAGATGCAGCTGCAAAACCAGTCCAACCAAAACTACAGAGTGCGGAAAAAGAGAAGGAACCGGAGTCATTCGACACCACGGACACCTCGGACTCAGAGGGCTCCGTATGCGAAGCGAAGCCCAAAAAGGAAAAGAAGGTTAAAAATAAGAAAATTGACGCTGACATAATCAACCTTTATATATATACGCCTCGGAACAATTCCCCTTCCTGAAGGACTGGGACACAAACAAAATCTAGGTGGGGATCAAAAAAAATATTACAAATGGGACTTCGATGCCCATGCGACGAAGAAACGGTGGAGGAAGCTTTGTATAACCCAAGTTTCGCCTTCCACCGTGAAACCTTTGTTGAACTGTCCCCAACAGAATACAAAAAGAGAAGAAACGGGAAAAGGAAATCAACTACCCGTAAACACTAGGACATCCACACAAGCCAGAACAGAGAATGGAAAACCAAAACATCAGGTTAAAGATCTTAACACTCAACAGTAACGGATGGGAGGGGAAAGCCACCGCATACGGCAACATATTCCGTGAGCTAGATCCCGCCATCATACTGATTACGGAGCATGGTATCAATAGGACCAATAAGCAATTGAAGATACCAGGCTACAGAGTTATCTCAAAAAACATTCTCAGGAGAGGTACGACGGTGCTGCGGTTGCCGTCAGAAGGAACCTATCATTCAAACGCCTTCCAGATATGGACGAGTCCTTCGTGGCGGTAGAGCTGCATACTTTAGTAGGCAAGCTCGTGGCAGCGGCGCTATACCAACCACCTCGACGAAATTATCTCCCTCTCACCAACTTCTACACCCTGTTTGGCCAAGGCAGAATGGTATTCCTTGGGGGCGACCTCAATGCCAGATGCTGAACGACTGGCTATGGTAACACGAACGAAAGAGATCATAACTTGGAAATGATCATGAGTGGAAAAACATTCAGCGTATAGGTCCGGATTTTCCGACCTATTTCACCGTAAAGTCCGCAACGAAACCTGACATAATCATGACAAGTGATGGCTTCCCTTTCAATTACCGTAGTGAGCCAGGCCCGACAGTCCCCAGCGACCACATACCGATCTTGACGACCATATCCCTCGCGCCAATTCAGCTTCCAATCTCTCTCCGAAAAAGCTACGCTTTGGCCAACTGGTAACACTACAAGGGCATCCTTGCTAGATATGAACCAGTGGACCTGAACGGGGCAGGTCTGGAGAGGATCTATGAGGAGCTGGAAGTGATAACTGCTCGCATCATCGAAGCAGATCGTGAGAGTGTGCCGATGAAGAGGTACAAAACTCTTCCTCAACCCAGATGGACCAAAGAAATGAGAGAGATCGCTAAAGTGCACAGGGGGATGTATGAGGAAACCAGGAGAGAGGGTAAAAATCGGGAAAGAACAACGCTGCTAAGACACTTGAGTGGACAACTTAAGCAGGCTATCAACCAGCAACAAGCTGAAGTCTAGGACAGCCTGATTGAAAAGGTTGACAGCGAGGTGCGACCCGATGTGTTCTGGTGACTTGTAAACAAGTTGAAAGGTCTTACAAGTAGAGAAAAGACCCGCATTAAGGAGGGCGATGACTACTTGGAAGTCCCGGTGGTTTTGGAAGAAAGATTCCGCATGTTCTGGAAAAATATCTTCAAGATAACACCAGAAGAAAATGCGGAATTCGACAAGGAATTTGAAGGCCAACTGATTGAAGATCTGAATCAGAATGAGCATCGCACGCTCCCACATGCCTATGTTGATGAAGGGAGGAATTTGGCAGACCATGGCCGACCAACTACACCGGAAGATGTCATGGCAGTGATAAAAACCTTCGAACAAAAGCACCAGGCTGGACGGGCATCACCAGAAATAACTTGGCACATGCCCCCCAGCAGATCAGTCAGGGAATCACGAACATCTACAATGCTTCCCTGAATAAGGGCTACTTCCCAGATGGTTTGAAGATTGCTAAAATCATTTTTTTTACCTAAAGGGAGGAAGCTTGATCAACTGGTACACTACAGACCAATATCCCTTCTGGAGATTATAGGCAAAGTTTACGAAAAGCTTCTGGCTAACAGGTTACAAAATCAACTGACTGAGATAGAAGCCCACAGCCCTCAGCAACACGGGTTCCGCAAGAGAAGGGGGGCGGACACAGCCCTTGCCCTTCTCACCAAAAAGCTCGCCCGATGTAAAGCTGAGAGGAAATACGTAGACGTAGTAAGGCGAGATGTGCAAAAGGCCTTCGATAAGGTTTGGCTAGGAGGCTTACAATTCAAGATCTTGGGCCTCCTGCTAAACCCAATCCTGGAAAGGCTTCTCTGCGACTACATCATGCGCAGAAAAACCCGAATTTCGATCGAGGGCTACAGAGGACCCGAGTTTGAACTTGAGGCGGGTGTTCCACAAGGTGGGTGTCTGAGTCCGCTGTTCAACCTTCTGTACACATTGGACTTACCTGATCCAGAAGGGGAGGAAGTGATGTACCTGCAGTTTGCAGATGACATCACGCAAATCGTCTCCAATTACTACAAACATGCCGGATATCAGGCACAGCAGACAGCCATCGAAATCGACAACATCAATCGATATGAACGAAAGTGGAAAATCAAGACCAACCGCCGAAAGCTCCAGATCCTTTCAATTAACCGCCGAAAACGTGTAAATGTCACAGTAAATGGCAATGTTTACTCATATGGTAACAAAGGAAATGGCTTAGGTCAGCAATTTACCTCCAAAGGGTACAAAGTTCACATTAGTGATAAAATCTCCCTAGCCAAAATACAGCTTGGCAAACTGTATAGGTTTAAAAACCTCAGCTCTAAAAACCTAAAAAAGCTGTATGTACACTGCTCTGGTACGCTCAACCTTAGTTTACCCGGCAGTGGTCATGCAGGCTGCGAGTTCCACCTCTCTCAGACAAATGCAGAGAGTGCAGAACAAAGCAGCCCTGCTTATAGCTGGAGCCAGAAGGATGGACTATATTCAGCAGACAGTACTGCACGCAAGAGCAGGACTAACCCCTCTGAATATAGAACTCCAAAGGCTAGGGAGGTAGACCTGGGACGAAATAGAAGAGGAAATACTCCCGAATACGAATCACAACCTAGACATACCGAGAGCAGACAGGGAACGTGTCACCAGGAAATCCCTCTTCCCGAGTGTAAGAAACTGCTCCCGAGAGAACCAAGTTGGAATATATACTTAAACAGGCAAATTACTAACACCAAAGTGCCAAGAAGAAATAAAGAAGAAACAACAACAAAAAGAAAAAGAGGCGTAGTGTCCAATGCAAAAACTAATGAAAGTAACAAGGATTAAAACCTAAACCCCGGCAAATATAGAAATTAGCTAATAAGATAGAAATGAAATAGAAGATATATATAGCAAATAGTAAACTTGAAAGGCTCAAATGCCACGATGGAGGAAATAACATATATTTATTTATTTACTTTTTGTTGGAAAAAATTATATATATATATAAAATAAAATTAATAACAAACAAAAAAGGGAAGAAAAATAATAAACAAAACAAGAAAAACCTGCGAGGAGCCCTCTACACTAAGGCAAAACTAAAACTCTTTTGTATGATTGTATGTGTGCGCATTTTTTATGTTTGCATATTTATAGGATACTACCCGCACATGGTTCTGTTTGAAGTAGCTGGAGGCGTTTTTACCACACACCCAGGTAAAAATTCCCTTGTATTCCACCTGCTTCATGAGTCTGGTCAAAAGAGCTATAATTACTATCCCAAACGGTCTGAGTTCTGGCCCTCGAGGCAGAGAATCTTTCCAAATCATAGCGAAAAAAAAGGCAAAGCGGACACTTCCCCTGCTGTTGAAGCGGACAACTTCTGCTGAGACGATTATCGCTTATTTTCACAGCCTCAAATTAAAATCGTCACCTTTACGGGTTTTATCTCAAAGCCTATTTAAATGGATGAACACGGACAAAAAGTAGCTACTAAATTCTGGTTAGGATTTTAGAGGAGTTAAGCCAGAAAACGCAGTCTTTGTCGGAAGAGAAAAGTCATATATGTATATTATAATTTCATTTAAATGAATTTATATATATGGTAATGAAAAATAAAGTAATATACCTAAGCTAGATACAGTTTCAAAATGCAATGAATATTTGTTAATCTTATATCCTATTTAGGAATATTTAAGGAGGAGGGGCATTTTGGTGAATCTGTAAACGGAGATTTTTTTAAGTGATTGAAAACTATGAATGTGTGTGGTACATACGTGTGTGGTATCCAAGTAACTCTTTTTCACTAAATACTGATTATGTCTCCAGGGTGGGCTAGCGAGTAACCCAAATCCAATGAGTTGTAAATCATTTGTTACAGTTTCAAGGCCATCTTGGTCGTAAATCATTCGCAAAGTAAAGAAGACAAGGATTTTGGATAGATGAATTACCTCAAGGCAATTTAAAGCTGTAGAGTTGGTGTTATTTATCGCCCCCCGGGAGCCTATGCTGTAGGCCCCTATAACTTTGCCTTAATTAAGTAAGGCCGCGCTTTCTATGAGACTGTCCTGAAGATATCAGGTTAGTAGAAGAAAGCTTTGCATGGTGTGAGATTTTATAGCAACTTTTTGTGATATTAATGCTATTAATTTTCTTAATACGATAATACTGATTTGAGGGGTAGTAATAACTTATTAAGTAAGGGTTTGATCTTGGACAATAAAAAAATAAAATAAATTAACGATAGGAAAGGACTTATTTTCGTTTTGGAAAAGATTGTTGCCTTTTTTTATATTTACAATTCTGAGTTTTAACCAGTTTTGTATCATTGCAAACTGAGTATAGTTTGAACTTTGACAATGATATTTAAGTTTAAATAAAGTCTGCACATTTGCATCTTTAATAATGTTGACCCTATTTTAGGTTTGTAACGAGAAACACAAAAAAATTACTTGTAACATTCGAATACATGACGATAATGGAGATACTACGACAAATCCTAAAATGTAAGCACCTACATTTCCACTTGATACGAGTTCACTTTTACTTAAAATAAAAAGAGATAAGTATAATTATGTTGGTAAATCAAATTGAAATACGAGTAAAGATGAAGGTTAAAAAAAAATAAATTTGGAAAATTTTGAAGATGTCGAAGATGAAAAGCTTGCCCGCTTTGGTACCATTTCCATTGAAGTGTTACGTTCTTCTGCTTTTGTGAGACGTACATAGTGTGCTCAGGAGTGAGAAAGGGAAAAAAGTGTCTGCTTAAAACCTCAAAATGGAAAAGAACTCTTCTCTAAGTTAATTAAAATGCACATCTCACCTTCAAAGAAAGTTAGGTGTGGTAAAGACACCCCCGCCTAAAATATTAAAAAAGACCGAGTTTAAAAAGCAAGGATCTAAATGCCAAACATTGATCCTAAACGAAGGATAACATTCAAGCAGGTGTTAAATAGACAAACAAAGAGACTAAATAAACCTAAGGATACAAGTACGAAAGAGAAAAGGAGGAAAATCCAATAGTAAAAAATATAATTTTAACAAATCCTATGCTCAGTAAAATGTATTTTACCATTGTTTACTGGCAAAACCGATTAAATCCTGCGTGGTAGAGGAACACTTAGAAAGTTAACAATTAATTAAATGCTCATGTAGGATAATTGCCAGAGCTTAATGTGCCAGTGGAACTCTGCCAATGTAGACTAATGTTCAAGATGAAAACTACCCATCAGTTATTTCACTAATTAGGTTAGATTTAATTTGCCTATAATATGCCTTTTTTATTAAATAAATAGTGTAATCTATCCTATAAAGGAACTGACCTGATATTCTTCTATTGGAATTATTCTTAGTTGAACGATATTTTCTTTTGCAATTTTGTCATTGCCAATTGCCCCAAATAACAGTAACCCCACTGGGAAATTTCTTAGTGGCAAATTCCCTTTTAGGCTTGTTAAAGAAACCTGCCTTTCTCGCCGATGGGAGTTTGGGGATTGTTCAAGATCGTCCGGGTTTATTGGATTCCCAAAGGTTTATTTTATCGAAATACCCAAGATGTCTATCTTTCATACATTTTCATGTGGGTAATCTCTCTTCAAGCAACAACTTCTTAAACTGTTTATCTCGCATACCTACGTGCTGGAACTTCAGGTCCATATCCACTAACTAAACGAAGGCTGAATTAGATACCTATATCCGTATTCATGATTCGAATCGCCTCTAAACCACTCAAGTGATTTCTGTTGTGTAAGTGTGGACTTAATTTTGATATCTTCCTACCCCTCACTCCGCCCTCCATCAATCAAACATTATGAATGGCCGTTGGATATTTGTCAACGATGCCCATTCTACCTTAAAATAACTCATCTGCCCTTCCCTTTTACTAATCAAACTATTGCTTCTTGTCTCTACCTCCGTTTAGGTTTATCGTTGATATTGCCTGGATTGGGGGACGCCAGGGTCACTACTTTTTCCAGTTCTCTCAATTATAGCGATTAAAACAAACATGTTTGCCGAGACGTCGCTCGCTCTTTCCGTGGCCTCTAATAGAGATAATGAGGATTCTTCTTCATTATCGCATATTCCAATCGTTCTCGAGAGCACCTCATTCATCTTCTGGAGGATATGGACCACCCCTTTGGATAAGTTCGCCTCAAAGGACAACCAGACATACGCGCTTACGTTTACATACATATACATACACACCATACACGGGAAAGTTTAGACATTTCACCAGAGTATACACGGCACGCAAACATGAATCTCCAGTTTACTCTATTCAAAAGCAAGCCGTGTGTGTGTGTGTTTGTGTGTAACTCTCAGTCGTTTGGGGAATAAGGAGAAAAAGATTTGATTTTTATTTCTGTCATGGGATACCACTCTACACGGTTAGGGCGGGTTAATCCTTTTAATCCGGCTGGGGATTAACTCAAAGATTCCGGTAAATCGAATACATACACAAACAATGGGTCCCAACTAATAATCTAAATTTTCAAATAGTTAAATAGACTAATGTTCCACTGATCTAAAACTAACTTGAAAGTACTTCGGCCAAAGGAGAAAAATAAAGAAACTTCAATAATGGGAGGGAACTACTAAAACTCAAAGGGGATGTAAATGAACTATAACTGATTTACCATGTAATGGACCCCACATCTGACACTAGCTTTTTAAAATATTAAAGTAATATATATAATATATGTCGTGGTACACTACTCAATACCATACATTACTCCTTTATTATGTGGGAGAGGGGGACTTAATCACCTACTGCAACCCGCTCCGTTTAAGGACTGTTCGCAGTCCTTAACAAATCAGGCAGAGTGCAAAAATGGTTGGCGAGATTTACTTGAATAGGCCGAGAGTATCGTTCAAGGTGAGTTAAAGATGAAGCAACAAAAAAAAATATAATTTTATTTACAAATATCAAAGTAAGAATAAAAATAGGTAAAAGGGAATTATTTCATTGAAATAGTCTCTTGATGGTTATGATAAGGATGGATTCTCAAATAAAATGAATTAATTAGCGTTACTATGCTTAGATCAAAAGGAGGAACTTGACTATACTAATAATTGAAAGGGTTTCAGTCTTACGGGTCGGTGACTTAGAGGATGATCCTGCTTGGGAGGAGGCGAGTGGGGGACGATCTGATGAGGCAAGTGGAGCACGATTGTGATTACGCAAGTAGGACACGATCCGGATGAAGCAAGTGGGGCTCGATCCGAGCCAACCTTCCGAGGAATAGTGATGATGATCTGGAAGGGGTAAAGGGGGATTTGGAGCAGGGGGCAACGAAGCTCCAGACATCTTAATCCTTGAGGCGGACGAAAATTCAGCTTTTAGCGCCAAGGCGCAATAAAAATAAGTGACTCGTTCTCTCCTCGTCGCCAAGGAGAGGGCTCTGGACAAATTCGCAAGATTGGGGGATAATTCCCCATTACGCCTTGGAGTCAAAACTTCTCGAATGATCACGAAAAGCAAGTGACGTTTTCCATTACAGGATACAACCATTGAGTAGGTCAGAGTTTGTTCTTTTAAAATTTCAATTTCACTGTTTTATACTTTTTTACACACATAAATACAAACCATGACGCTAAACTATGCACATTTCACCAGAGTGTACACAGCATGCACACTTGACTTTCAAGTTTATTAGATTTTAAAACAATCTGTGTGGGTGTGGGGGGTTGTTTGTCTGTTGGAGAAAGGGGGGAGAAAATTATCAATTTAAATCTCTTTGTTTTAAATATAATAGATAATTCATCACGTTAATCTCCAGTTGCTTTTATGCTACCTGACTTAAATCGACGTAAGCATTAAATGAACACGGATAATTAGATACAGTGGCGAGATACAGTTCTATGATACAATCTCTCATTGATGAATCGATACTTTTGTTTATCCCATGTTTGTTTATTCTGTATTCAAACGTAATTACTGGCCTTTCTCAACACCGTATATTACATAATGACGGATAAGGATAAAAAAATAATTACGTTTACCATGGTTGGAGAACATAGAGTTAATTTTAACAAATAAGCCTTATATTAGTATGCAAAGAGAATGGATGATTTGACAGCTTATTGGCATGTAATGTTGAGTCGAGGGGTTTGTTCGCCTATTAGGGTTAAGAGGATGGAAGGTGGTCTGATGGCTTCGTGGTGCTTTTCTATTTTTTTATTCACCATTAAAAACATTCCCTATTCGTCAATTGATTTAAACAAACATCTCTGTCTGTCTTCAGGAGTTGGAATTTTCTCTATTCATAGAAAAGCCAAGGATGAATGACAAATTACCTCGAAAAAACACTTGAACATCTCAGTAAGACTCAACAAACTTCTTTAATAACAGAAGCTGATTTAAGTATTAGGTATTTATGTAAAGCGACCCATTATGGGAGGGGTAATAATATCAACAGAGTTTACGAATAGTTTACGAATAGTTTACGAAGGTAGCGTATTTTCTGCATCTTCATTTCAGTAAATGAACTGAAATGAAGAGCATAATTTGATAGGACGAGACTTCGGTGAACTTCGGTGAAACAGCAAACAAAGTTATGTAGTGTCTATTCCCTACACCATATGCTGCTGAGACGATCGAGAATAATTTACGAAGGTAGCTTATTTTCTATATAGTAACGGCCCCTCAATCAATCCATATGGTACCGCCTATAATCATTGTGGTTGATTTATGCAATATTTGCTAAATCAATCTATTAATTCATAAGCTGGCGAAGTGATTCAAGGCGACGGGACTGAGGACCTTATGGCGAATAATCTTACATACCCTTTCTTTTGCTTCGTTTTTATATGGTCTAGGTAAAAAATTCTGATTCTCCTCGTTTGTTTTATCTTCTTATAAGAATTTTGGGTATTCTGAAAACATAATGAATTATATTTATTAAAATTGAAGACGGTATTTTTAAAAATTCACAGGTAATTTTTTTCAATGGGCATACACTTCACTGCTTAATGAAAACAAGTTTCAACAATAGTCTTGTGTATCCTAAGCTCTAGAACATAAAGCTCTCTTTCTTGACCTTAAACACAAGATTAATTTCCTTAAATATTTCTTATTTTCTTTAGGAACATAATTTTATTCTTACTCTCCACCGAATTTCGTTTTATTTTTGTATTATGTATGAATAACAAAAAAACAATGTGAGAGAAGATAGACAGTACTTTAAATTTAGGATTCGCATTACTACTTTGTACATAATCGAATCAGGTTTCCCATAAAGTCCAAATAGACCTTACTTCTTCTCAAAACACAGTATATTTGTGGATTTAGTAAGGTAAATAGACCAGGATGAACTGCTGAAGCTGCGTCGCCCATGATATACCACACTTTTCTCTGTCTATGGAATATCATTGGGTGTCAAGCTGGGAGCAGCCGTCTATACATAAAAAAAAGCTGACATGAGTTTACATGACGCCATAGCGGACAAGGGTAAGGAGGATTGGCGTCGACTAACTAACTAACTAACTAGATCAAAGAATTGCGGAACGCAAACATATTAAGACCGAATCGAGCCTAGTTTAAGGAAATAAGTAAAGAAAGCATTTAGGGAATTGCGGTCAGTAAACGCACTAAGACCTATATGAAGCTAGTAGAAAGAAAGTAAGAGAAGGAAGAATTTGCGAAATTGCGACCGCAAAGAACATAAGACTCACTTGAGGCTAGTTTAAGGAAGTAAAAAAGGGGGGCATTTGCGGAATTGCCGGCCACAAATACCCTAATCCTACTCGAGTCTAGTATAAAGGAGATAAGAGAAGGAAGCATTTGCGGATTTTCCTGCGGCAAAGCCAACTAGGGCAAAATTCACCATAATTAACAGAAAGCCTAATTCTAGGCTATATTAAAATAATCGAATAAAAAAGGAACACATGCAAAACACAAGCCTAGAAAAGCAAAGAAACAAAACAAGGACCATTAAAAACAAAAGCAACAAGAAGGAGACACACTACGCATGGGAGGTAGGCCTGCCTCCTCCTGGCGTAAGAACATGCGACCTACAACAGAGATAAATAAAATCAAGAAGGCCAGCCTCCTCAAAAATGTTTTTAATCGGCGAGTGTGTGTGCACGAACCAGTCGCGAGTAAAACGGAGAAGCTGTAGCACCCTCGCCTGTCCCAGTACCGAGCAGGTAACGTGCGCGACGATTACCCAAACTGGGACATTCAACAAGAATCAAGAATGTGCAAAACAGAATGGGAGACAATGCAGTCGTAATATTAAGGCACATAAGAGCGCTTCATCAAATGGCGTTGCGTCCCGCGAGTGTGTCCAATTTGAAGACGATAGAAAGCAACCTGTAGCCCTCACGGCATTAAGGTAGATCCATGGGAACAGTTGCAGCCCAATGGCAGGCAACTTTAAGGTCCCATTGACTGTCTCTAATCTCATTTGTTAAGCAGCCAGGAGGGCTGCCCATATTTCTGCCATGTATGTAATCGGTGTGAGCAGGAGCTAAACGCTGGTCTGGTCACCCAGTCCTCGCGGACTCTTTTGTGCCCTCATCGGCGCGCATATTCCTTGCAATTCCTCTGTGTCCAAGAATCCAGCAAAAGATAATTTCGACATCCGCCCCGCTTGCAAAAACCGTGGCGTCATGGATATCAGGAACCAGGGGATGCGGATATTTTAATACACCGAGAGCACTCAGGGTGGTTTGTTTTTCGTTATAAATCCCAAACTGGTCTCCGAACCGGGCACGTCGCTTTATCTCCCGTACCTAGCAGTGTATTGCAACCAGCTCGGCGGAAACCAGAAGTGGCGCCTGGCAAATCCCCGGTGACTTCAAACAGAGATGATACGGCGTGGAAACCAACCCCCTCTTCGGACTTCGAGCAATTCATATCCACCGGCATTGTTCCAGCCTGACGTTGAGTGTGCTCAAAAAAGGCCGCATGTAATACTCCGGCGAGGTATAATTCTTGGGAGCAGAGGCGTGGCGAGAGAGTAAAATGTGTACCCTATAGGATGGCGTCCTGGATAGTATCGCGGGCGCCACTGGCCCGAGAGCTATACTGAGCTCTCAAAAGTGTTTCCGATCCCTAAAAAAAAACTTAGGGTATGACTAGCGTCTCTCAGCGGCATAAGCACCATCGAAATCAGCTGCATATGCAGTGAGAGTGTTTGACGATTGAGAGAGGAGCCGAGCACGCGCATACAGACGAATAATGCATTGTGGACGGCGCAAAGCGAGTGACATCTCCCCAGCATCGACCATTAGGGTCTCAATATGGAACCTCCGTAAAGCACCTGTCGCCAGGCGAAGGCCAGTGTCGTGAAAAGCGTCCACCTTCCGCAATGCACGCTTGGATACAGATCCATATAACTTGTATCGTAGTTGACCTTTGAAGTAACGAAAGATCGATAAAAAGGGAAAGGAGTATTCCTATCAGCACCCTAGGCATTGAACGTTACGGAAGGAAGAATTTCCATGGCACTGGTGGAAGAATTTTAATGTCACTGGTGCAAGATACCTTAAGGCTGCGAATATGAGCCTCCCATTTGAGGTGTCGGTCAATTAAAAGACCAAGAAAACAGTTTACTTTCACCAGTTCCAGGCGAGCCCCATTTAGAAATAACTTTGGGTCAGGGTGGGTGGGTGGTTGCAGATTTGCACTACCTTAGTCTTGGCCAAGAAAAGTGAAGTCTGTGCTCTCGCTTCGGGATAGTGACAGACGCGATTCAATGGCTGTTGGAGTCTAAGTTCCAGACTTGGCTTCTGGGCCGCGCTTAAAGAGATCGAATGGCCGTCGACGTAGTGAGAACATACTCCGGCAACACCGAGGTGATGCGTTACAGCCTCAGGGCAAATAGTGCGACACTGTGGACACTACCCTGTGTGACAGTCTCTTCATGCCCTATTGACACGGAGAGGGCTCCCACCACCCGTCCATGGAATCGAAGATCTTGTAAAAATTATGATATAAATATTGGGAGGCCTCACTTCGCCCCCATCGTGTTGAGAGTCTCCATGATACCGTATTGCCATGCGCTATCATAGACTTTCTATAGATAAAAACATACCATGATGTATTGCTCTCTATGAAAGAAGTCCTCGTAAACGGCATTTTCCAGTCGTAGCAAGGCATCAGACGTGGTGCGGAACTTGTGGAAGCCGCACTGTGCAAAAGAAGAGTGGCATCCGGTGTGAAGAAAAAAGCCTGAACTAACAGTTACCAGTTTCTCCATCAACGTAGAAACACAGGAGGTGAGAGAGATTGGAGGTTAACCGGCCGGGGTAGAGTGATCTCTCTCCGGTATAGGAAAAGGGAGCACAGTAGCGATTCGTCAGGAGTCTGGGAGCATTCCCTCTACCAGATCCTGTTAAACAGATCTAAAAGAAACGCCATGCCTCGCTACCACAGGTTACCAAGCATGGTGTACGGGACATTGTCTAGACCAGGGGTAGGGTCCGCGTACGAAGCGAGAGCGGAACGCAACTTACTCAATGTAAGCTTGTCGTTGAAGGGTTCTTAACCTATGGAAGTCGGTTCCAGTTGGCGGGCTTTGCGACATCAGGATGCTAGCAGAGCAGGTTGTCAGCTAGAGAATGTGGAGAGAGAGGTTGGGAACGACTCTGCCACGAACGCCTGGTCCAAGATTGCGGTCCCATTCTCAAGGAGAAGGCGAGAGGGTTCTGAGAAAACTTGCCCTGAATCCTTTCAACTCGCTTCCACACCTCTGCTAAAAGGGTCTTTCCGTTAAGGGAATACACGTATGCCATAGAGAAAAGCGACGAGAGTGCTTTGAAACGTAACGTAAACTAGCCCTAGCTGACTAAATTTACCGACAGTAAAATCGTTTGGGCGGCGCTTATAGTGCATGTAGGCATAACGCTTCTGTTTGAAGGCCGTCTCACAATCGGCTGACCACTACGGTCAGCGGGCAAAACAGCTTGACGTTATAGGAATACTAGTTAGATCCACGGCGATGAGGTTGCCAGGGAAGAACTTAACATCCTTATGCACAGACCCCTACTCCTTGACTTAAAAAGAGAATTGAGTCATTTCCTGAAATAGGACCCCCACGCCCGCGCTAAGCACCATAGGGTCGGTTTCTCAGGGGAAAACGGTCGAAATCATGATATGTGAAATGGGAAATGATCACTACTAAGGAGGTCATCGAGTATCTTCGACCCCAAAACAGGAGAGTACAGAGATAGATCAAGACAGTAAAATGAAGCAGCTACCGGACGGTGATGCGTACACTCATCCACATTTAGCACAACTATCTCCAGCTCGTCGATCAGGTGGGCAAAGACCTGGTCCCTGTGATTAATCGAGTATTCTCTCCAGAGAGGGTGTCTACCTTTCAAATCTACGAGTAAGGAAAAAGGCCTTGGCAACTATGCCACGTCGAATTTGGCTGACGGCAAAAATGGAAACAGAAAGAACAGTGTATATCCTATGCAGCTGCAGCTGCACATCTACTGCCTGAAAGAAGGTGTCTAAAGCTAAGAGAGTAACGGAAATATCATGCCCGGTGTAAATGGCCCATCCTCATGCCCGGTCCCTATCGCGTGAAAAAACCCTTATACCCAAAGAGAGTGAGCAGGGGAAACGCGACCAGCATACTCTCCTGTAAAAAGATACCTAAGATAAAATGGGAGGAGACAGCCTCCTCAGCTCCTTCCAGTTGACCAGGAGTCCGCAGGAGTTCTATTAAAGGAATATGCCCTCCAGGCTTAGTTCTAAGGCGATTATCTTACGGGAATGCCCGTACGCTTCCCGGAGGCAGAAACCCGGGCGCTGTTGGCCAGACAATGCGCTGAAGGCGCTGTGCCATTCGTAGATTTACCTGAGGAGGTTGGGAACGCCATGCGTCTTTTCCTACTTCTGCCTTAAAACCTTAGGCAGGCGGGCCGACTTTTGTGGCAGGGCTGCCTCTTTTGGAGGATCCACCGTCTTCTAATAACCCGCCCTAGCACTGAGTGTGGGCCTAGGAGCCCAAACTCCTTTAGTTCTATACTCCTTTCGATGGGCAGCTTTATGAACCCCGAAAGATAGCCTCACAACCAACTTCAAGAGTGTTTCTTCCTTTGATTCTAACGATTTGTTGGAGGCGCGCGGCCCTTTCGCCTTACTGGAAATGGTCACGGTGGGGAAATGGGGGAGCTTGGGTTTTAACCGGGGCTGAATATCAATCATTTGTACCACCAGATCTACCAGGGGAGCGCTCAAGGTGGAAAGAACCAGTAGATGTCCTCCGAATTGGTGCGAAAACCACCGCGTTCGGAGGACTGGAGGGGCCAGAAACAGAGGGAGGGGGAGCTTTTAAACATTGAAACATATGAGGTCTCAGGCAGCGCCCTGCACGAGGGGACCAAGTCCTTAGCTTCACAAAATGATAGAAAATGCGTGGCCGGAACGGTCAGGATTTCGTTTTCAAAGAGATACGTACCATATTGCTTGGATAAGCTGGGTGTGGCTCTCCGCAATTGACAAACTTGTGCACACAGAATTTGTATTTATCGTGTGTGGCCTTAGAGCAACTTACACAGACTTAGGATAATCCCGACTTTGCACGTCTACAGGAGTGATTCCTATAGCAGAAGCGATGGGACTAGTTGCCCCTCCACGTCAGTGGCACAAATACCTTCACACGGTAGCGATACTAACCGGCACGCACTGACTCAGGAAGATTGTCACAGTCGAACGTGACGAAGAGTGCAGGCGTGGGTCTCGAGCCCCCTCCCTGTTTTCTCATCACACGTTCTACATTAAGCGTGCCTTAGTCGGTAAGTTCTAAGGTCATATCATCTCTGGCGTAGTCAACGAGTTCTCTCGCATAAACCACCCTTTTTACGAACTTCATGGTAGAGTGCAGCGTCACACTCACCGGCGTGCCATCAAGTGTACAAACGGCACTAATCTCGGCCACCTGGGAGGGATTCGACGCATTCCCCAGGAAGCTACTGTCCGAGAAACGGATCACTTTCGCCTCTCTTTCAGTCACGCTCGCTAGTGTCCTCCTCTGATGGATCCTGTTTCCCTTGGCCAACATGCTGCAATCAGTGAAGCGAATTACGAGAAAGCGTTTCTGGCCACCGGGCTCGAAAACACGAGAAAATCGAGGCTCGACTCCGCGCAGCTTGCAATTTTAGTATTTGTCTGTGACTGACCATCATGGATTTCACCGAGAACGGAAAAGCCGCTCTTGGCTAAGGCGCTTTACTGAAACGCCAGCGGACCTCTCCGTCCCCGTGGCTCCGGGGAGGGAGAGGAGACGTGAGTCATTTTCTTCTTCTTCTTGCTTCTTTTCTTTTTAGGAGAGGAGGGTTGGGAATTAACTCCCTTCTCTTCTCCTTTGGATGAAGCTCTTTAGACAGATGAACCGGCCACAGCATGATCTTTATCTGAAATGGAGCAGGGCCTGGCTGTCAAAGGGCCACCAGCCGGAAGAGAAGATTCCTCCTCTTCCTGTGAGTCCTCGAGAACCCAAGCAGTCTGAGGAGAAGCTTTTGCATGGCCGGAATCGGTTTCATTGCTTGAAATTGAGCCCAAATTCGACCGCATAAAAGATCCTACCATCTGTTTCAGGGTCACCTCAGGGACATTGTCCATCTCAGTTGGCCTTAATGTAGCCATTTTCCCCAAGACAACACGGATCTAATTCTAGGTACCTTTTTTTCGCCTTGGGCCAGCGAACTGTCATCCATCGATGAAGAGAGCTGCCAGGGACGCTGGCCTCCTGTAAACCAAGAATGCACGAGTGCAGGACGTTAGATGGGACGGAATAACGGGCATTGCCATCCCTTGTCCTCTAATTGGGTGTGCCCATTCGAGTTGCTCCCACTGACGAGAGTCAATATTTGGCTGCTTGCGTGTTTTATTTGCAGTCTCCTGTGAAAACAAAAGAGGAACTGCCGCTGGAAAGAGGGAGTCATCCAAGGTCGCCTCCAGACAAGAGAGTGAAAGGGGATCCACCGCACCCTTATGCCTAGGAGAGAAGTAAGCCTCCTCTCCGGTAGAATCGATTTAGAGGGTCCCTTGAGCAAGCTCACGAGGGACCTCCTTTTCTTACGTGGAGCTGCCCGAGAGCTGCTCCAATGTAGTAAAAGGGAAGTGGAGAGGGTTTTTCCTTTAGATTATCATCATTGGGTATCGTGACTATTATATTCAACGGACGCAAACGTAATTGACTCCACGCAGTAGCCTGCTCTGCGAAGGGTGAATACCATACCGGCAGAGCTAGCTGTCGCCATTTGAGACCCCTCCTCCCCCACAGTGGCCAGGCAGCGCTTCCGCATTGCGCTCCATCTTGGGCTGGTCGTAAAAGTGATAGACCGTAAAAGCAGAGAGAAAGGCTATATAAGGACCATAAGGGTGTGGATGAGGCAGTTTGTTAAAAATCCACCACCCCAAACCGGAGCTGAGGGGTGAGGGGGTGTTATTCCCTCGCCCACAGCCCCGATCCGCGATAAATGTGTGACGGGAAGTTGGGCGGTAACCTCCCTGTGAAATTATAGGCCGACCAGGGAAAGTTGTTGGAAACGTGCTGGAGGGAAAGTGAGAAAGCATGATAAGCAGACCGCATGTCATAAAAAAGGAGAAGAGACTAACCTGGGCCGGACGCGGAGTCGAGTCTCGTCAGCACAGCGGCCAGAAAAGCAAATCGTCGCGCCGCTTACGGGAAAGACTTATTTGAGGCTAGCCAAGAAATAAAAAGTAGAAGGGGATGATACGGAATTTTGCGATACCTTATGGGGGAAATAAAGCTGGAAATTTACCATCCAACGTGAAAAATAGAGTTGTAATAGAAATTACCTGTATGATAAAGAAATAATACGATGCTAAGCAATTTTGGCTTTATTTATCTAGGCATTGTTCGCGAAACTTATTTGTAAGCACCATATGAAGTAAATAAGGAAAGGGTCTCATATATTATTTGAGGTGATATGCCCTTAGGGGCAATCGCCAGATAGGTGCTGTGGAAACAAAAAACATTATTTAGGATAAAGTGAATGGTGGCTTTCATAAACACTGTCAAGATCAGCTGTAATTTATTTATTTCTCGGGAAAACTGAATAATAAAGTATTATAAAACGCAAACTCGCCCTGAATGAAAGAACTAAATCATCCATACATTTCCCTCACAGACATCTGATGGACTGTCTGTGACAGATCAATTCACTTGTTGCATAGGAGAGATCAATCCGTCTTTGATCCAGAGATTTCGCCATGTGATCGCACTGGTTTGTTATTATTTCACCACGTTTCGATCACAAGTTATGGCTTCTTTTTTAATAGAGAAGGATTAGAGCTGGTGTTAAAGGATGTAGGAATTCAAATGTTATCGCCAGTCCATGCTAGTGTTTGCGTAGGGAGTCATTTTTACCTTTTTTCCTTGCGGTTTTCCTTGCGGATTGGAGTAGAGTGGAGTGAGTTGTTAGTTATTGATTTTGAGTAGGTTCAATTTATTGGTATTTATGGTTGAAATTGTAATCCTTGTCATTCTTTAATTTACTTTTCACATTAGTTTCATTTCTCTTCTCTTTCTTTCCTCTTCATTTCAAGAAACATGTTATTTTGTAAATTCGTAGGAATAAATAACTTTGTTTTATTTTGATTTGAATTTATCTATCTAAGAACTCAAACAAGAAATCTGAAATACAGGGTTAAAGAGCCAATAATAAAACAAAACTCCAAAACTTTTTATTGCAATTTCGTCAATGAACTCAATATTAGAGTAAACATCGCTGCCTAACACTACTCTGCTGATTCGTTCCCTAACACTTAAATGTTCAGAAAGACTTCAAATCAAGAATATTTATTAAAAACCTTTCGAAACGATTCACGCAAAAAAAAAAACAACAATCTCCCCAACTTATCTTTTTTACCTTAAAACAATTTCTCCCGTGATTTTTTAAATATTAATCTGTAGCATTTGATCTTATTATAACTTAAAATCTGTGCTATTCCGAATCCAAGCCTGCGATTATGAACTAATCGAGTCCAACGTCTTACACAATTGCCGATCGCCTTTCCAAAAAGAGATTTATGTCCCCTATCCAGAGGAGATCATGAGCCTGGGTTCTACATCCCTCGGGAGGGAAAGAGAATAATGGCCCTGTCTTCCCATTCCTTGTACTCACCACTCATTTCACACCACTTTGAGGGCTCTCATAACATTGGCTACGTTTATATATTGCTGTTTGACAAGGTTTATGAGAAACGTCATTCTCTTTGTCCCAAATAATGTAGGAGACATTTTCCCTATTACCGCCTTCATGGCAGCTTGCAAATAGGTTTTGCGTTGGATGCCTTGGGAAATAAAGTGGAAATTGGTAGGAATCGTATTTTTTCCTCTCCGTTCCGGTTATTTACCTCTATTACCCTTATTATATAGTATTTTGGTTATCTTTCATGAAATAAGATGTAAACATGGTTAAATTGTTATTATTTCCTATTTCCTAAAATGTATTTATAAACTTGCATAATATTTAACTCATAAATTGACCCGCGCTACAACTTCAGGAAGGTTTTGCGTTTCCTTGTTATTGGTGCCCCAATTTGTCTCCTCCTTAAGTTTCTCGGTCAAAATTCCTCGATATATAATGTTGATTACGTTCATTTAGAGATCGGTAGGATTTCTAGTAGATCTCTCATTGCCATTTTACGATTTACTTTTTCTTCAAATCGGATGAGGTAGAGGGATTTAAACTAAGCCAGTAAATCTACAACAGAAAATAAATAAATAAGTTTAATAAACTCTTGTTTCTTAAAGAATATGTAAATCTGAAATGTCGGTGGGGTGGGGGGATCTTGAAGAGATCCGATCTTTACCCTCCCAAAGAATCAGTAGGAGTTGAGTAAAAAGTGAGAATTCGTCGGGCGGCAATTCAGGCAAATAGACACCGCTGTTAGCGCGATTCTTAGCGAGGTCATTTCGGGTGTCGCTTTTCTCGACATGGATAGTCTCTTAAGGATATTTTAGATTAATGTTATGTTAGGTTTTCGAAATGTTAACCAACGTAACAAAAACTCCATTGAAGTCGGTCAGCAAAAACTCGAGTTTGAGTGTTTGGCCTAGTACGTAGGTACTAGTTATTCAGCTGCAATTAGGTAATTGGTAGTAGTTGAATAGAAGGACAAAGTAACACTTTTGCTATTAATCAAAATGTGGTGAGAGTTGGATCAATTTTTCCTAGTGATGAATGACAAATCCACAGAAAGTTAGGCATTAATCTAAATTACAGGAAAGAACCGTAAACCACTCACTGCTTTTCGTTAATCCACAGACAGTCGTTCATTCACGGTATATTGAAGAGTATTGAGAAGACAAAGCGAAAATTAACCACATACCACGATCAAAACTTGAATTTCTTCTAGGTTATTTAAAATCACATGCGGAAGCAAAGAATAAAATTTAATTAATTTTAAGAAATTAATAGTTGGTTCCTTTTCATTAAAGTAAAGATCACATATTTTTATTTTATTTTACTTCTACTGATCTTTATTATCCGGTTACTCTTCTTGATATGGGTAGGACCTTATTACGTTAATAGTCTTGACATAGTCAAATTAGAAGTTGGGTTTCTTATTCTTGACATAAATCTATTAATAATGGCAAAATAGGGCCTACAGATCCCAATGACCAAATCTGAGCAATTTAATTGGAATGTTCGTCAGATGTTGCATTGGCCTATTCGAGCGTTGCACTTTGAAGACTACTTTCACAATCCAAATTAATACAATTTCATAAACAAACAGATCATTAAGTTATCTTAGACGGCGTAAGTTTCCTTTAGTGGTAAAACAAGTGCTGTTCTTCAATAGAAATTAAAGCACAGACTCACATACAGTAATTTCTAAAGAGCCAAGTAGGAGGCTTTCACTAAAGAAACATAACAACATATGGAACACTGAACAGTACAACAATCACTAAAATACTCGTAAACACAGACCTCCGCATTTTCAACAGACAATTAAACAAATGCAGACAAGAGACAATCACCAGAGGCAGCAGAATATCATATAGCCCCAACTTCACCCATGAAATCCAAGGCTTTTCAAGTAACAAGATAAACTACAGCATAATGCGACATGTCCTAATAGCAGCAACCACAAATAAACAATACTCCCCGAACAAAATCACTAAACTAGATCAATTATATGTAGAAAGACACCTGCACCAGGATAGAAATGCTAGGCAAGTCATCGGACGCAAGAGTCATTTTCCCACCGATCCTGACTATGCTCCATTCAACGTCCTGCAGCTGAAACACACCATTAATAACTCCTGCAGCCATACCTAGTCAATTGACATGACTGGTTGATCAGTAAGAAACTCGCATAAGCAGCAACTAAAACTACAGGCACCACAGTTAGCAACCACAATGCAGAACACCGCCTCAGACCGCACTTCATTATAAACAACAGCCACCCCCCCCTCCTACTACTATGCACCATAACTTCTTAGGATAACCTATATCACGTCAATTTCATTCAAACACAACAATTTAAACCTAAAAGGAAACTAAAAGCAAGATTTACCGCATTGAGAACACTTGCAAATACTACATTTGTACATAACAATGACACCATCATCTTAGTATTTTAGCATCACAACATACGGTCGGTGATGTAATGTGCAAGTGTTGCATGGGCTCCTACTCTGGCTGACACTCAACTCGAGTCCATACAGACAATACACAACAAAGCCCTTAAAATAATCACTGGATGCAGAGCTACTGCACCTACAGACGATGTACAACAGGAAACAAGTCATAAATGCTAAGGATCACTTTGTGATGAGAGGCGTACAATTCAATGCTGCAGCTTTCACAACCCATCAACGGCCGCTACACTACATTGCAGCACAAACCAAGACACCAAGGAACATAAAAACAGCACCCCGCACTAGATATAATACCCTAAACGATGTCAAATATCCTTCCCCTCGAACTGGAAGACAACATTTAGAATAACCAAGCCATCCTAAACTGCCAGTAAAGGCTGCCTAACTTCATCGGGAACGGCTGTCCAGTTTGTAACAGAACCATTCACAACATAAAACACATAATTGAAGAGTACCTAAAACAAAACCACCTATCCAGACAACACATCATACTTTCATTGAAATTTTGTAGCAGCTCCCAGTGCTGGCGGTTGTTTTCTTTAGGTGCTCTGAGCTGTTTAGTCAAACAACCTAGGGCTAAGCATCAATAACAACAACCAAGAACATGTTTGATATTTTAATATACAGACTACTCAAACTTCATGTATTTCATAAATCACCTGGATAAATATAGTCTTAATTTAATAGTGATATTGATGAAGGGTAATTATTTCTTTTAATGGTGTGTAGCTTATACTCAAATTATACAAGGAAGCACAAACCATTGAAATAAAATATATAAAACAAACCACCATTTAATTAACTCTATATTCTTCGGTACGAACCACCCCATTCTTAAGAGTGGCTGAATTTATGGTGGACTACGTATTAGAACAATAAAATTGTCGGTAGACGGATTATTCGAACAACATCTTCAGTTCTCTAAATGTAAACTGATTACTGGAATTAAAATAATTCGAGTCCTAATTTGAAATTGATACAGCTTGCTACTGTACTCTTAAAAAAATTTTTGTTACTGTTTCTGTTTTTATTTACCCATTTCCTTTTGCTGTCTATCACTTTTCTCGTTCACTACTGGCTGAGTAACCTTATCCTTGTTAGTTTCAGGGGTATCCTCTATATTCCTTTAAAATGCCCAAGGTGCCAGCTCACTTGAACTAAGTTAGGCCGTATATAAGGTGGATAGTTTTTGGGCGGGATGCGATGTGAGGCTTAATTACTTTACAGCAAGCTTTTTTTATGTCGTTTATTAGAAATCTATATATGCTTTATTGTTATTTTGTGTGTTTTTACACCCTGTATCATCATTATGTTCATCTCTCGTTGAAAAACAAATGATTTGGCGTCAGATTGGGATTTGCAGTTTTCCACAAACCGTTTCTCTTATTCTCTCTCGGCGCGATATCTGACACCGGATCCAAATGTGCGAACTTTCATCTTGAAACGAACAAATTTGAGGATGAAACTCTTTTAGATATTTAATCCTCGTTTTGAGTTTCGAGTTTGATTTTTAAAGTTGAAGGATGGATTCATATACTCCCACCTTGCATGCATAATATATAAATGGTTAAGTGGTGTGAAATTAGTAGTAGAAGCATGCAGAAAAGAATTTGCTCTGCCACAGAATATTTTGACCGCGGTAGGCGCTTCAGCTGCTTATAGTATTAATAAGCATTCTTCTTCAAAAAAGAGGTTCTCACATTTCGCGAATCCTGGAATCTTATGCAAAAAATAACAGTCTCCGGCGTAAGACTGGAATTTTAAGCGGAAGCAGATGTCTCAAATATGGGAATTGTTCCTGAGTGCGAAACCGCGAAATTTAAGCAAATGGACAAACTGCCAACTACACTAGTCGGAGAGCAATAAAAGAAGAAAAAAAATGGAGAGTAATAGACTAAAGTAAAATAAATAGAAATAGCAAGAAAATAACTTTGAGGGGGAGAGAGATATTTCCAAGAGAGTGGGACTAAACGCGGTCTCAGTAACACGAGAAAGAGCGCCACGTTTTGGCTCTCCTAATAGGCCTTTTTGAGGCACAGGGAATGAGCCACAAGAACTTAAAGGGGAGCAGGGGATAGATAAATGAGCTCTCTCCACAAACCTATTGTTTCGGTGTTTTTGTTTTGTTTTCTTTATCTCGACAATGGAAGGAGGAGTGGAAGGGAATCTTAAGGAGGTAGAAGTGATGGCATTGTTTTGAAGATGGCGCAGAAGGGTTGAAACGACACTCAGTTATGGATTCTGGCAAGGTTTTTTCATTTAGAAGTAGAAAGACTGATATTTTTTTATTGTTTTCTATTTTTATTTTGCTTCAGGGATCTTGTCTCATCCTTCCTATTATTACCTACGGCCGTCGTGCCAGAATATCGCTATAGGTTGATTTATAGAAGCTTAATGTGATAAAGTGTATATTATAGATGACAGGAAATTGTGGAATTAACGCATGTTTAGATAATCACACACGCACAATATTCAAATTAACAGGTAATTTTTCTTGCTTCTTCCTTAGATAAATTGAAGAAAATTAACCATTTTCACCTTCAGATTTGCATTTTACCAAATCATGTAACGTCAACCGTTTTTCTCGCAAACTTTATCATTTGATCCTTATATTTATGTGTTAGGAATGAAAAGAGAATATAAGAAGCAAGAGTAAAAGGGCCGAAAAGTAAGAGAAAGTTTTAGTGGTTTAATGGAACCTAGTTGATAAAGATTACAGGAAGAGTTTTCATCCAATGTTGAGGAGGGTGGGGTGGATCAATTTTAAAGGTTTTAGAAAAAATAAATAGTAAAGCTAACTATGGCACACTATAGTTAGTAGGGAAAAGCCAAAAAGTAGAAGATTATCAAAAAATATTGGATGAAATTACTATAAAGACTCAAACCTAAACTTTTATCCGCCAGGTTTTGAAACTAACTACTCTTTGGTCATTTTCTGCAAGTTCCGTGATATTTGGGTTCAAAGTAGGCCCTAAAAAATGAGTTCATCTATTTTCCCGATGCGAATTCCATTTTTGAAATTTTAGTGGGAAACGAGCTAAAGAATGCGTCCAGAACCGTCAAAAATGATGGAAAAGCAGTGATAATAAATATTTAGGTTATTTATCACAGAATTGAATATATATTTATTCGGCCGATCACTCTTGGTTGATATATATTTTTGTTTGCTTTTTTCTGTTTAATGTTCGCAACCTGTAAGGTAATAGGTACAGCTCTGTGAGGGTATGAAACGTACATACTCGCATGCCGCCAGACAATCGTGGGAACGAAAGAAATTTGTCGTTTGAGTTGACCTTCGTCTCCTCTCTCCCCCCACCCTCCCCCGACATTCTACCGCCCTCCTCCACCTTTTTTTTGACCTAAGTCGTTATCCGTGCAAACTTCCCCAACAGGCGACAGGAAGTCTGACGAAAGAAGGCCTATCTCACAGAGAAGCCTAAATTCTAGTTGCCTTCTTTATGATGCCATGGAGATTGTCCAGAAGGCGCTGCGATAAGCGAATTGTCTTAAATGAAATCTCTCTCTCGATTTCACACAGTCCGCGGTATGAATGACAACGCCGTTCATCCCTCTGGAGAAGGGTTCCAAACCTACTCGCGTAACCCTCACGTTGAACGAGAGTCGTTGCAGTAACGTATCGACTGCCAACGCGCCGCTTAGTTAACTTGGTCGCTGTCTCAAAGTGTTCTTGAGGCAAATCCCGCCCCTCAGAGTCTGTGACTAGAAGAATACGCTCTGTTGCTCAACGTAACTTGAGAAAGAAAAAGGAACATCAAAATAGTTACTGGAAGTTACTATTTGTTAGTGTCACATCCAGTTAGGAGTGAACTAACCGGATCAGCAGTCAGCAGCCCCGAATCCGTCGTCTTATCCCCCCTCTCCCCGAGAACTCGTGTTAACGCCACCCGAACCACCCCGTCTGGACCTGAGTAGTCGTCTCTCCAACCCATCACAATAAATGGTAATCTGTAAACCCAGTCTCCGTCTATTCTTAAATTACCTATTTAATTAACAGTGATTGATACTCCCATTGAGTCATTATAAATCTAGACGCTTAACGTCAGTATTATCCCCCCTTCCTTTTTTATTATTATTTATAATTGCTGTCAACCCGGACTAATCCGGTTTAATATTCAATCCTTATTTACCTAAATGCCCGTTTAACTATTGCTACAAATAATTATTTTGGTTTAAAGTAAATTTTATTTTTGTACGTGTGTTTATTTGTGGCTCCTCCTTTTTTACGTCGCTGTGGCAAGACTTTAATTAAAAATCCCTTCGGCTAATTTATTCAACCTGTATTATGCACTCTTAGAATTTAACAATCACAAGCCTCCTCCCAGTAACAATTAAGACTTTTATAGTGAGAATCCTGGACGCGGCGCAACCCGCCCCTAACCAGCTTTCGCACGTTCAGTAGGAATTAAAGCCTATATATATATATATATATATATATATATATATATATATATATATATATATATATATAATGATAATAGATTGAGTCATAGGGCCTCAATACCATCGACTTAAACAAAAGCGGTGAGTCCAGATCAAGGACTAGAATAATTATTGGACCAGATTATGAGCAATTCCACGACAAGCTCATATTTCCGTATGAAAATAAGTAGATTGACGACCCGGAGTTACAATTTTTATCCTCCTAAAACTCGATCGAAGTATCGATTTATTGATTTACTAAACGGGCTGGAGCCCAGAGTAAGAGGCTCTTTTACCACCCCTCCTTCTACCCCCTCCTATCTATCACCCCTACTTCTACACACACTTGTTCTACTTTCCTACTAATACCCACCCTCCTTCTCTCCTCACTCCTGGTTTTTCAGAGCTCTCTTAATTTTATACAGGTTCAAAATAGCAGTATTGCAAATTTGCATTATTAAATATTTTTTGAGAGGGTTGAGTTATGCAGAGCAATGGCTGCTAAGGGCGCGAAAGAGATACCAATGAGGATATGATGGAAGAAATCGCACAAGCTAAGAAAATAGGCTCTGTTCGTCACAGTAGAGAGATGGCAGAAATTTTGGAAACGTTCGGAAGATTACTGATGAATGATTATAATTTTTTCGAATTTTATTCAGTTTAACATTACAAGCGCATATGGTATGTAGAGTGTAAATATGCAAAGTGTAGAGTCATAGTGTAGATTTGACGCTTCCGAGTGTTTTTATTTATGAAAATGGTATTTCATGAAGAAATAAGTGCCTAAGACGCAAAAACACTAGGATATTTTTGCGTAGGTTGTGGCAAAATTAGCGCTGTTTACAATAGACAATTCAGATCTTACATTTTTTAATTGAATTTCATTTGTTTTTAATTGAAAGAATCTTTTTTGTTTAAAGTCAGCTTTTATATTATAGTTGAAGGTAAACATGTTTAATATGAAATCCAAGTATTTTAATTTGATAGTCAAATTTTTAAATATGGATGTCAACCTTTTAAATTTGAAGTTCATTTTTTTATATGAAAGTCAGTTTTTTAAAATTTGTAGTTCAATTTTATGGTATGAAAGTCAACTTTTTTAATTTAAAGTTCTAATATTTTAGCATGAAAGTCAACTTTTTTAATTTGAAGTTCATATTTTGAATATGAAAGTCAACCTTTTTAATTTGAACTTCATTTTTTTAATATGAAAGTCAACTTTTTAATTTTATATTCATTTTTTTTAATTTGAGGGGGTTAACGTGTGTTTCATTATCTCTATAAAAGTCGTTTTCATCATTGCGTTCCTTGACAGCTATAATCTAGATCGAGTTAAAACATGGATTGTGACAATTCAGTTCTAAGATAATCTATTTTTTTGTAACATGGGATAAATAACAGAAGCAAAAATGTAAATAATGGTGGATCAAAGATATTTTTTGAATGCTACCTATAAAATACATAATATCCATCCAATAATAGCAAAAATACTCATAACTTTGAATATTCGTCGCAAAATATGACCTTTAAAATAAAATAGAAAGCCGTCAGTAGTAAAGAATCAAATAGTGTTATAAGAAATTAGAGGGTTACTGTAAACTTAACTGTGGAGGAATCCGCTTACAATAATATTATTTCTTTACCTCCTAAGGCAGTATTTAGAGAGACAAAGCAAGCCAGTACGCCACCCCCTCCCTTTTGATTTGCCGCCAGGTTTCCGTGAAATTCACACCGAAGCTTCCTCCCGGTCGTCTCAACCTCCCCCCTCCCCCTCAGTTTGGGAGACTGCTTTGTGGATTCTCCGTGAATCGCGTGTATGGCCCCCACCGTTGTCGCCTGTCTGGCTTCTAATCCCAGCCGTTAGAACTTCGTCAGAGGAGGCACTCAGGTCATCATGCCCGATAACGAAGGTTAAGAGGGTCTCAATCTCTCTCTCTGCTTTGAATAGTTCTGGGTATATATGCACGCGGTACAGGCTGACGGACAGATTTAGTTACAGGAGACTTTCCCGTGTCTTCGGGTCAGGGCGTAGAGTCTCGTGAGGCAACGTCAGCCTTTCTCATCCGCCTTTAGATCAAGGATTGGAGAAGCCGTCCCCGAAGTTCTTCTGGTGACCTCTTGCGACAAGAGGCCCATTAGCTCGCTCAAGCCGAGTTTGGAGAAGTCATCCCCCCCCCCCCTCCTCACTTTGAAGTTCGTTCGGTGACCTCCTGAGGAGAGGAAGCACGCTGCGGGTTCTGTGGCTACCACCCGTGCGTAATCAAGGTCACCAAGAAGTAACCCAAGTTGCCGCACCTTACACTAGAGTTTCAAAGAGAGTAAATCATTTATTACCCTCAATCTCCCATTATAACCATTTCCTAACCAAGGTTATCTAATTAGTATTCGGAGCTTAAGAGAGTCTCATCTATGTACCATTTATATATATTTATTTATTGTTGTCCCTTTTTATTCGTGTGTATTAAAATCAATTTTTGTCATTGTGTTTGTTATATTCCTTGGTTACGCAGCTGCCGCTATCTACTTAAATCGCTCTCTTAGAAACAATACCAGTTGTCGCCTTGCTTAGCCTATCTTAGAGCCTGTGTGTGCATATTCACGTACACTTGGCCATACCTCAACATTAAGATATTTGGCGTCAGGCTTTGGGTCTTTCCCACCTGATTTTGAAGCACTAATTCAATTGATAGCAGCTGCCATACCAAGAACATTTGAACAACAATATTTTAGGACAATTTTTCTTTTGATTAACGAGTACCAAACAATTTTTAAACCCATTCTTGTGTGGTGCGTCCACAGTTTTTCTAGTTCCTTAAAAGAGGATATTAGCGAAGTGATAATACTGACGGTAAATTTTCGTGTCATCTGACAGATTCGTCCGTTAGTTAGTTATTTATTTATTTGTGAGTTTGCCCGATCTTTGCTTGGAATTTTAATAATTTTTAAGTAGAATTTATATTTGTTTTGGAGGAAAGCTTTAAAAGCTCTGGCATCTTTTTCGTTTGGCAAAACCGGAAGTAGCATATCCTAGATGTCTTTATTCTATCGTTTTCATAAACAAGGGCAGATCCTAAGCTTATCTGGGAAAGATTTAATCGCTTACGTCCACCCAGAAGAACGTAGCAAACGCGCGGATAGAAAAGCACAGATGGAAGCAGAAATCAAAGAAAAAAGAGCACAGAGAGAAGAAGAAGCAAGTAAAGCACAGAAAGACGAATAAGCAAGAAAAGCACGTAGAGGAGCCGAAGAAAGAAAAGCGCAGAGAGGAGCAGAGGAGAGAGAAAGAAAAGTGCAGAGAGAACAGAAGAGAATGAAAGAATTAGGCAGCGTAAAAGAGAGATAAGTCGTGACCAAGTCGAGCTAAGTGCCGTAGGATCTCGAACTGAACAGGCTCTAGCACCCTCATTAAAACTCTCCGCATATAAAGATGGAGACAATTTTTCTCTTACATAACGCAATTTGAAAAAATCTGCGAAGTCAACAATTAGGACTAAGTAGCAGATAGCGTCGCCCGGTTACTTCCATTATCAAATTCCCTTTTTCGCAACATATTAGTCTCGCTCCCTTTTAAGGCTACCCTTGATTATTCAAACATAAAGGCAGAACTTCTTTCTGCCATTAACGTGAATCCCGAATTTTATAGGGTTAGGTTCCGCATCCTGCGAATACAGCCAGGCTAATCCTACAGGCAATTTGGATTCACGCTTCGGCGTAATTTCCAATTCTAAGTGGATTCCGCCCAAGTATCAAATGATTATGAGTCGCTAGTTGACTTTATCTTAAGGGATCAACTGATGTCGGCCATCCCTCGCGAACTAAGGGCCTTCATAGCATACAGAAGAGCGTCCACTATCAAGAAGTGTGTGAAAGAAGCCGACCTTCACGCTTCCAGTGACGACAGCTACCCCAAAGAGGTCAAGAAGAATAATCTCCGCTCCTCCCAACACAAGTTTGCATTTAACTGAAGCCTACCTAAGGGCAACAACGGTTTCGTAAAAGTGCAAGCGCCGAGCGAGTACAAGCCTTTCTCGCCACGAGAGAAAAAGGACGTGAAGCCCCCGTGGACCAATTGTGTGCTTTACGTGTGGCACCCCTGGGCACTTAAGTTATAATTGCACCCAAAATTCCCAACTAAGGACCTCGTCGATTCACCAGGTCCACCAAATCTCTGTTACCCTCTCTCCTAATCCGCCAGCCGCATCGCCAGCGGCCTTTGTTCCCTCTCCTCCGGATCAGCAGGTAAATTTTTGGTTTTACAAGAGTTTTTTCGGTAGGCTCCAGTTTGAAAACAGAGCATTAAATGGTGCCGATGTTTGGTTAGAGATGCAGGTTGCATCTGTATAGTAGTTTCTGTCCTACTACTATCCCCCGTAAGTCCCCAGCAAAACAGGTTTGCGTTTGTGCCTGACATTTTAAGTCGTGTCACCAGATTCCCAGTGGTACGGTGCCATATTGAGTGCCAGTCCATTACTGGATGGGCCGAAGTAGGCGCGGCCCCAATGAAATTTTGTCTCGTTCTCATTAGACAGAGCGCGCAGCTCTCCCAAACCCCAATTTCCCAGCTGGTCGTTACTAGAGCCCAGGCCCAGAAGGATGAATCGCTTCCGGTACCCCTATCGCCCCCAGACATCGACCGCGCCACCAAGGTTCAATGGAACAAGGCGCCGAAGAATTTCCCTCCTTTACAACCCCTGTGGGAAAAAGAAAGGAAGAAGCAGACTGAAACGGTGGGAAGCGATCGGAAGATCGAATACACCGTGAAGGACGCGTTAGTATACCGTTCTTCTGTTGAGCTGGAGAACCCCCAAACCAACGTGTTGTGTGTGCTGAGAACGAATATCGAACCCGTTCTAAAGATGTCTCAAGATGGCGTAATGGCCGGACACTTCGGCCATACCCAAACGGCACCGCGAGTTTTTAAATATTTCTTTCGGCCAGGATCGACCAAAGGAATCATCGACTTCTTCAAGTCTTTTGACCTTTGCCAGAATGTCACGTCCAAAGGGCGTGTAGCCCCCGCCCTCCTTCAAATGATCCCAAGAGTGTCCAAACCCTTCGCCCGGGTCTCACTCGGCCTAATAGGCCCAATTCTTTCCCCGTCTAGTGAGGGAAACATTTATCCCGTTGAACCCGTGTGACTGGTCCAAATGGTGAGCATATAAGCAGATGATAAGTATACCCTGCCGTCTCTTCCTTCCCCCAAGCGAAGCCTCACTCCGACTTGATCGTAAACCACAATCTCGTTCATATTGAGAGGGCTCAATTCCTTGCCTTATTGGAAGGCTTTCCCGTGACATTATATCGTCGTTTTGCGCCAAATTTCGCTTCTATAGCCGCGGCCTTTAATAACATGCTTGAAAGAACGGCCCCCATCCCAGTCAATTGGACCCCTTCGGCGGAAGATCGCTCCACTCAGTCAAAGGACAAGTTAATCTTTGCCCTTTTCTTGAGATTACCGAATCCCAATAAAACATTCAGTGTTTGTGCCGAGGCCTCCCATGATGACCTAGGTTGTGCTCTCGTCCAATATGGTGACGATAGAGTGGGATATCCTGTAGGATATGCTGGCAGGAAGCCATCCCATAGCGAAAAGGCATCTGCCACAAAAGAGCGTGAAGCTTTACCCATAGGGTGTTATATACGTAAGTTTAGGATGTATGTTAAAGGCAACGGCAACTGCCTAGCCGATAGCTTAGGTAACAATCCTATAAAAGCCCCCACCCCTCCCCCAACCTGTGTGGACAGTAAAGTTCGCGTTTGATTCATTATTGTAAACACTATTTTTCATTTTTTGTTTTGCCTTGTTGATGTTGTATTTGCCTTTATATAGATTAAATTAACTGAGGTTACACATATGTTAATCCCGTGTGATGTTATCTTTTTTTTTCTCTGTTGGTAAACAATAAATATGGAGCTTTCTAAGTTCCCCTCTTATTGAATTTATTGTAGGCAATTTTTTCGCTGTAAAAATGTCTTTGGATAGGGAGGAGTGTGGAGGAATCCCCTTTGAATAGTATAATTTCCCACCTCCTAGGCAATATTTTAGGAAAGAAAGCACGCCATGACTTTCCCCCTCCCTTCCTCCTTCGTCTCACCCCATTTTGATTCGCCGCCAGGTTTCCGTGAAATTCACACCGAAGCTTCCTCCCAGTCGTCTCGACCTCCAACCGCCCCCTCGGCTCGGGAGAATGCTTTGTGGATTCGCCATGAACCGCGTTTATGGCCCCCACCGCTGTTGCCCGTCTGGCTTCTGATCACAGCCGTTGATACTTCCTCGTAAGGAGGCTCTCGGTTCATCACGACCGATAACGAAGGTTAAGATGGTCTCAATCTCTCTCTCTGTTTTGAATAGTTCCCGGTATATATGCACCCGGTCCAGGCTGACGGACAGATTTAGTTACAGGAGAGTTCCCCGTGTCTTCGGGTCAGGGCGTAGAGTCTCGTGAGGCAACTTCAGCCTTTCTCATCCGCCTTTAGATCAAGGATTGGAGAGGCCGTCCCAGAAGTTCTTCTAGGGACCTCTTACGACAAGAGGCCCATTAGCTCACTCAAGCTGAGTGTGGAGAAGTCATCTTCCCCTCCCTCCTCACTTTGAAGTTCGTTCGGTGACCTCCTGAGGAGAGGAAGCACGCATCTCACAAAGGCGAGTTCGAGAAGAGTAGCCCCACCTGCTGCGTGTTCTGTGGCTACCACCCGTGCGTAATCAAGGTCACCAAGACCTTCCCCAAGTTGCCGCACCTTACACTAGAGTTTCAAAAAAAGTAAATCATTTATTACCCTCAATCTCCCATTATAACCATTCCCTAACCAAGGTTATCTAATTAGTATTCGGAGCTTAAGTCCGTCTCATCTATGTACCATTTATATATATTTATTTATTGTTGTCCCTTTTTATTCGTGTGTATTAAAATCAATTTTTGTCATTGTGTTTGTTATATTCCTTGGTTATGCAGCTGCCGCTATCTACTTAAATCGCCCTCTTAGAAACAATACCAGTTTTCGCCTTGCTTTGCCAACCTTAGAGCTTGTGTGCGCATATTCACATACAAATGGCCATACCTCGACATTAACGAACATTACGTAAGGATAGATCGTCCTTGAGAATCAAAATAGAAAAACGTTATGGAATTAAAAAGAGTTCATTATATTTGAATTTGACGAGAGAAAAATGTTTGCGCAAAACAATGACCCTTTTCATTGTAATAAAGGATTAAAAATAGTATAGAAAATAAATAATTACTACTTAGTTAATTTATTATAGGGAACCAGAATACTAACGACTTTTATCACAAAAATACCTACATATTTTTTAATAGATTTAATCCTATAGAATTTTATCAATATTGTTTATCCTAATTGATAGAGATAAAATCAAAGTACCATTCTGACTACTTTCCATAAATGGTTTCGCTATCGAGGTACCACACAATTTAATTCCCCCATTTTATCCCTTACTCTACGAAGATCTCTAGTATTATTTTAGGGGGATATATTCCTTTTTCTTAATTTTTAATATAATAATATAAAAATATATAAATAGGCAAAATAACATACTGCCGAATAACTTAGAAGCGATATTATGTATCTTTTTACACACCGAAACCTAAAACATTCAGCTAAGAAAACTTTGGCCTAAAAAAACTATTTGCCCCAATTTTGGAGGGTCTTTCATTTGGACAAATGAAAAATTATTAACCAAACTTTCGCTCCAACTTTTACTTTAAAAATTTTTAAAACTATTCATTTAAATTAAGTATATCCTATTTTTGAAGCAAGTTTGCATAATAATGACGAAGAGCAAATTTAGAAAACCTCCAATGAAATAAACGGTGTATAATGTTTGTTTAATTGAAAAATGTAAAGGAAATTCGAATTTTAAATTGGTGCATAAAAAGTAGTTGCATATATATATATATATATATATATATATATATATATATATATATATATATATATGTTGTGTTGCCCGCATAAATGAGAGCAGCGATTTCGATTATTTTTACTTCCATCTCGAATATCTATACACAATGGAAAAGAATTTTTAATGACACACCCGGGAAAAGTTTATCTTTTAGTTTGTTTGAGGGAACTTTTTAAATCACACACGTAAAATGCGCGAAAGATAATAAAACCGATTAAAAAAGAACCTTATGAGCACCGTTATATATATATATAATAAATATATATATATATATATATATATATATATATATATATATATATATATACTTTGAATAGCAAGAAGATACCACTGGTTTTGTTTGCGGCTGGTTACAAACTCACCTCAGTCGATTACAATAACCTCTTGGCCACCAAAGTCATGCCTTAGATAAGAAAGATCATGCTGAATGCTGAGGTTGGGGAGCCCTTGGTGTGTGTCAATGCATATATAAGTGTGGAATTTGGAGCCTTTTCTATAGTTTGGAAGAAATGGTGAGTAAAAATGGGGAGACAAGTGTTCTATTAAAAAATCGTTTGGCAAAGCACTTTAACTTCCGTAGGGCTTCATACAGAAGGCTGATGTTCCTTGTCCATGTCTAGTTATCCTCTCGTCTATCCCATCACTAACATTCCTCACGGCCAGTAAGGAAGAAATGAACATTCCCAAGTGAAATCGCATTATTAGAAGATTGGTCCTGGAGGCTTATCCGCTGCGGGTTCAACACATAAAGACTTGTGAGATGGGAGGAATAATTGCAATCAACGAAATAAGTCTATCGACTAATTCGAGCTGACTGAAACAGTTTCATTTTTTAAAACGATTTACCAGTCTCTCTTATATATGTTGCAGCAGATGCAGTTATTAGATTTACCAAGAATTATATATACGACTGCTTAATTGGTTTTCACTTTGAGTTTTGTAGAAAGGAAAGATTTCCGTATGGTAGAAGGGTATGTAAAGGTAGCTGTTTTGGAAGATAGGACAGACATTTATCGTTTAAGTAAGGAGACTGGAAGGGATAGACAATTCTTATTACTATCTGTGTTTTTTGATTTTAAGGTAGACAAATATTTTCATGCCATTAGATAAACTCGCATTTTCGAGGCGGAGGGGATGTCTCAGTTCAATTAATATATAGGACTTATAAGTAAATTCCTCTTCCCCAAAACTACAATCACATATTATAAATGCTCTAACGTACATAACTACTGCAACGATATTTTCTAACATTTACAAATTGATAGGGGAGAAAATGAGTATATGAATTATAATATGTCCGTTTTTGATGAAAAGTGAATTTAGTTTGCTCAATGACTCTTACATGTTTCACATCAAATAATACAAAAAAATACATTTTCCCATTTAACTTTAAAATTTTTAGTTGATTGTAGGTTGTTGAGACTTTTTAGAAAGTTATCAAAAGAATCTAAACTGTTTAAATCCCATATTGAAATGATGTCCTCTACATAACTGTACCATGCAAACTTTGATTTATAATAAGGTAGGAGAGTGGATAATACTCCAAACGTTCCAAGAAAAGATTGCACAGGATAGGCGATAAAGGGTTAACAATACTATGGACATATTTGTAGTGGAAGAAACCCATGTTGCTATAAAATGGAATGTTTGTGACAAAAAGTCTGCGACTTAACAATTGCGTTTTTGGATAATGTAAAGTTTAATTTTTAATTTCATAATACGATCGATAAAACTTGAGCTTCATTTACTAACAGATTGGTACCTTTTTTCGATCAAAGATTAAATTATATATTCGACCCATATATTTATTAAACTGAAACATCTCTTCCATTTCATTAACGCGTGTTTTTCTTGTGCCAGTTCAATATTTCTCTGTCTCAAAGTTAAAAACATTGATACTAATAAGAATTATTACTATCGTGGAGTCTACTTTAGACCATTTCTCTTCTGTCTATAAAACTTGCTTACTAGCGAAGGAAAATCTGGTTTGCTTGTTCTTATGGCTTATCAATGGCTTTGACTGCTAATGTGCGAGATTTTGAAGATCTTTCCGTCAGACGGCATGATATATTTTCCTGAACAAACTAATGTCCATAGTTTCATTTAGTTCTGTGGAAATCATGGCTGCTGTCTTTTATATGTACTTGAGAGAAATAGGGACGATGACCTGCTCATCTTTCTTCGAGGTTTGCCCAGGCTTACAAGTATAAATTCCACTGGTACACGAGCCGGTGCCCTTGTAACGTAATATATCATTATGTATGACAATTTGAGAGAATCCAGCCCTTTCACCTATAGCACTAATAAAGAGATGAACTAATAGAATTACACTGTCCGGATCATTTTTACCAACATATATTTGTTAAAAAGGTGCTCGTTTAGACGAAACTTTTAGTTTCATCCATCCTGGCATGTACAATACACATGTATAACTTAAAGCCATACTTAGTTTATACCTGTAATTTATCATGTATTACTGACCATTATTTGGTTTGAAGCTACTGTAAATTTTGTGATGGAAAACTAGGTGTACGAATCCTTATAAATTATATTTTTTAACATGAGCTCCAAAGAAGTCAAACACTTTTGCAAGCGAAGATACCCGGCATTTTCACCATTTCCAGGCTGTAAGGCGTCAGAGGCTGCATTCGTTTTGCGTAGTCTGTAATTGATGATCAAACTTAGGCACTCACTGTTAAAAATACACAGAAACCAGTCTAGAGGAACCCTCTAGTATAGACACCCCTCTATCTGAGGAGAGAAAATAAAGTTTTCAATTGTATGGTAGAAAATAATAACAGCTTAAGTAGTTGTTTTCCATTTGAAAAATGAGATTGGCCTCTGCTTATTATCATTATGACAAAGGAAAATGTTGAGTGCTATGTTTGCTTCGTTGGTACTTGTCATCGACGCGATTGGCTTGGCGATTCTAGTCCTTCTTGATCTTAGAAAAACATGGAAGGAATGAGGAATATGACTCAAAGTACTTGTCAGTCCTTGATTACCCTATTTAAAAACAAGAGGAATTGCCATTGGATTGGGCGGATGGATACTTTTACATCTAAACATTCAAACCCAAAACACTGTACCATTGCAAATAAGTGCATGTGAAAAGCTTGCCTCATCTACAAATTCACATAAAATAAAAAGATATTGAACAAAATCTGGATCCATGGAGATATGAGATCACTGATTCTGTGTTCGGGTCGATAATGTACAAGCACGGGAAGTGGGGATACAGAGATGTAACGTCTTCATTTCTGCTTCCCTCAGAAGTTTCCCAAGTTACTATTCTCTTTTCAACCAGGGACCCAGTGATGTGCCTGACTACCGTATTGACCGTGGTATGGGCAAATACTTTCATGAGGAGGGGGGCGGGAGTTGCTGATTATTGCGGGAGAGTTACGCGGACGAGATGCTGAGTGTCAACCTAAGAAACATCTCGACTTCTCTATCGTGGCCAAGCTTCTCGATAGAGTTACTAGTGCTTCTTGGATGGGGACCAATGCTATTTCCATATGCTCACGGACCTTAATTTAGGGATATTTTGATATGAAGGTCAACTTTTTATGATAACTTCAATTAAGAGCTCGTAAGACATCCATAGGGAATTGTTTAAGTGTTGTGCCTGGGGGTGGTGGAATTTAAAGTGCTTCTTTAATGTGAGAGGGAAGGCGCCACACGAAGCACTCCCGGAAAACCCTGGTTCACATTTTTCCCTAGTGTGTCCTGAAATTTCCTTACAAAATCTTTAGACGAAAGATGGGATAGCTTGGTGGAACGAAAAAAAATTATAATCTTTAAGGAATGGATGGGAAGATATTTTTCAAAATGGATGATAGGAGGGTTTGATTGGTCAAGTTTATGGGGATCTCTTAGAAGATGTGAAATTACATGTACTAATGCATATTTCATTGCCCGTAACAGCGACTTAAGTTTTAGGTGTGAATTGCGAGTTAGGTACTCGACACTCAGGCAAAATACATCGCAAGTTGGGCTTAGCATGTTGAGTATTTTAAGGTCCTGAATATGCAAAAATTCTCAACCTTGGGCCTGAGTTACCAAAAACACTAAAATTTTTAAAAGAAAATTAAATAAATTAATCAGAACGAGAACTACCAACATTAATCTACTTTTAAATAAACGGGATCATAAACTCGGTTACGAATATGGAAACGTCTAATTTACAAAACATGCAGATGACCTTTGTACAACCACAGGCCTGATACTGGCTAAAAGTCTCAACTAGGTTCGGAATACTTTCAGCCCTTTTACTTATTTGAACTCTAGCACCGATTATCATTTGTGCTGGTTGAGCTACCAGACAACTGTGGCCCACTTTGATGTGTACTTTCTTTTTAGCAATGCTGGAGTTGATACAGCACATAACATCATCTGTTCTAGATTTTACCTCTTTGAAAATGTCCCATCTTTGTGGACTTCTGAAATTATAATCAGTAAACTACGGCAGCTATCCAACCAAGAAGTTCCTTACATTGACTCTGATTGAAAACATACAAGTCTAGAAATAGGAACAGTAAAGTCTTTTAGATGTGCTATAGGAGAGTCGTGGATAAAGTGTAGAAGGTAATGTAGGGAGGTCTTTAGAGGAACTTTAGAATAAATAAAAAGGTAGCATGGTAGTACTATAGTTTTATTTGCATGTGCTTTAATAAATAGGTAGGCGTTCATCCAATCAAATTTTAAACACTCTGCTCAACGTGCTTTGAACTACAGTTATGGCCAAAAGTTTTATGACTACTATATTTTTTCTTATAAGAAAATTAATACAATAAATGAAACGTTGCCTTTTGTTTAGGAATGTTTATATAATAATTTGAAAGTTAAATATAAGGTAAATATTCAAAATGCGTTCTCTTGTGCTTCAGGGCTGTTTAAATTCGTTTTGGTATGCTGGAGACCCAATTTTTGATGATATCTTGCCTGATATTGGTCTATTTTTATTAAATGAAAACCCCCAAATTTGTTATAATTGGATGGCACTTTTTTATCTAACCTAAGTTTGATTATCGCTCACAAATTTTCTTTTGTGTTCAAATCTGGTTAATTTCCATTCATAGGTCTCAAAAGTTAGAAGTCAATTTCAGCCAAGAACATTGGTATTGCTTTTGCTCTGTAATAAGGTAGGCCATCATGCTGAAAATTACAGCTACTTTTCCCAAACTGGTCATGAAATTTGTGGAATATGTGTTGAGAAATCAGATTTTGGTACCATTTTGAGTTAAAGGCAATGTTCTTGGGAAAAGGTGTTAGTGAACCAGTATTCGGATGCTTCACCGTGGGCACTAAGCTTAACTTGTGAAAGAGTTCCTCTTTTCCCCTCCTAACGAGGAACCTTCCTTAAACAAGCATAAGAATCTTCATTCGGCAAACTCTCTTTGCTTCAGTCTTAAACAGTCAGTTCTTTATATTTCTTGCAAAAGAGGAGCCTATCTGTAAGAATCTTATTCACGAGGTGAGGCTTCTTTCCAGCCATTCTTGACTTGAGACCTTTGTCGAAAAGTCTCGACCTCAGTGCGCGCGCTGAAGTGCTCACAGCTGTTTATTTTCAATCGTGAACAAATTTGGAAATGGTGACCACTCCATTCTTGAGCTGGGACCTTACCATGAGGTAATCTCGGCATTTTTCCAACCATTTGGGCGTCGAGAAGAATCATTCACAGTAGTGTAACGGGTCCTTTTAAAGGGAGTATGATCCTAAAGAAGGTGATTATATATATATATATATATAATACCCTTTTTTATCAATCTCCTTGCTTTGCAGGTAATTTCTACAAAATGACCATGGTCGTACGAATTTATTTTGAAAACAAGCCGCTTCTAGAATTAAAAAAGTTTCAAATATAGATTATCAGGCAATGGCTTGGCCACTCTTCCCTACGGGAGGAGCTTGCGCTTCGCTACTAAGATTAAACTTTAAAATCTAAAAAAATGCAGCCATGGTTACATTTTTTAAAAATTTTCCCACTTCGCCACTATAAAATAATTATAAAATGAACTCTAAGCTAAATTTCCCCCATTTCAAAAAATCACTTTGCTAAAATATAGAGTTATAGAATAGAAGAAGATATATTAAAATAAATTTTTCTGATCTTCACCATTTGTAATTCTTTGGGTTTTAAAAAATTCCCTAAATTTCTATACGCATATTTATTTCTGAACTTCACCAATTTTTTTTTTGATATTATAAAAGATTACTAGAAATAACTTTGATAAAAAACATAGGTCAGGACCAAACTAAGATAGAATTATTATTTAAATAGTAAAAAAATCATCTTCTTAAATTATAGTTAGTAATGATGATAATTACACAACAGAATTCAATAACCCATATTTGTTATCATTTTACCCTTTTGATAGAAAAACAAAATTTCAGAGACTGAAACACACCTCCTTCATGAACAGGACCAGTGCTCGATTTTGGATTCAATGAAGGAATACACTCGGTTTATGTTATTTTAAAATAAATATTAGATAATTATCCTTATCGCCCAAATTTTAAAATCGTATAAAGGTTAATAGTTAGTTGAGAGTTCCACGTGGAAATGATTTTATAAGTGATAAAGTACGATGGCCCCCCAAATATTGTTCTTATGTTTTTAATTTAAACTTATAAATGATAGTTCATGTGAGTTTTTATGGTGTTCAATTAACCTCGATGTGACGTATTTTGAACCGAGAGGAGTTTTGATTTTTTAAGTTTATCTTCCTAGAATTTATTTCTCTGCTCCGGAACGAGCTTTGCCGCCCTTCACACTTCTCTTGTTGATGTGCCGATATCCGTTTGCGGATAATATCAGAACTGATCTTCATATTCCAGCTGTACTTTCTACTTGCTATTTCTCACAATAGCTGTTGTTATATATGACTTTTTAGCTGTGTGGAGGCAGTCCTTCAAAAATTTAATGTTGCTGAAAATAAATATCCCTGATCACGTTTTTTGGACTAGACTTTATCTAATCGAAGACCGCCTCACGTATAATCAGAGTTTGTATTTCGAGAGCCGAAGGCAAATTACTTTGCACTTGATGATATTAGTTTTCACCTATCATTTAATCAACCAATTAAATATCTGGCCTAGTTTTTGATGTAGTTGTACTCCGCTATATGACCTAGTTTAATATTGATTGCAAAGTTGCAATCTTTTTAAATATTTTTAATAAATTTAAGTAGTTTAATAAAATAATTGATCATACACGACTCAAAAGTGACTCTGGCCTTGTCCAATCATTCTTCATTAACCGCGGCATTTTGTTAATGGACCTTAAGCCAAAATCGATCAAACGCAATTGGCTACATTTAACTCAGGCTCTGAAAACTTTTACAAATATTCCTATAAAAAAAAACAAATAAAACGCTTATATTTTAAAATTATCGTTAATAATATCTACAGCTTTATGGTAATCATATTTCTCGGTGATATTGTGAACAATCCTGAAGTAAATTGTATATCTGGTCAGGAGCTGGCAACCTTTTCAGAGTGAGGGCCAGATGAGCCTTTTGTGAGCAGGCCGCGCGCCAGAGTGAAAAATGAAATCCCCAAAGTGACCATATATATATATATATATATATATGGATCTGGCCCGCGGGGCGGAGGTCGCCCGCCCCTGATCTAAGTGATCTACGATTTTGTTTGTCGCAATTGACTAATAAAGATTACCCACAACTGACGTTAGACTAATAAATCTGTTTTTATGGTATCGCCCTCTTCTTTTTTAAAGACCAATGTTCAGAAAAAATAGTCTTTTAACTATTTGTTGAATTTTTTAGCAAGACACACTATGAACTCATTTTTAACACCTAAATATGCCTTTGATGAATTAAATGTCGAATCGACGATGTCGTAGTTTTTAATTTGGGAGTGCTCTTTAACTGGTGTTCCATTAAGATGGACTGAAGTTAGCAGTAAATAAAACAGTGTTTTTGGTGAAAATTTATTGATTTCACTATTGGATCATGTTAGTTGAGTCATGGCAATTATGTGTTAAACATAATATCGCCCTAATGTCCGCTGAGGCTTCGGCGGCACACCTCCACTCGAAGATCAAAATTATTGATGACGTCTCTGCATAGTTGCTCCTCAATCTCACCAATATGCCTTATTATCTCATCCTTCAGCTGTTGAATTGTTGTTGGCCTGTTGGCATAGACCTTACTTTTGAGATGACCCCAAAGGATAAAATCTAAAGGCGTCAAGTCACACGATCGTGGTGGCCAATTGCCTGGCTGTTGAGAGATGATGTGACTTGGGAACTTCTCATTCAATAAAGCCATTGTTGCATTCGCTGTGTGGCATGTGGCGCCGTCCTGTTAAAACTACAAATCTTCGACTTCCATAGAATTCAATTCAGGCCATAAAAAGTTGGTTATCAGGGCACGACGGTATCGCTCGCCTGTCACCGTAACAGAATTCCTGTCATAATTTTCGAAGAAATGCGGCCAATGGATTCCGCTAGCAAAAAATGCACACCAAACAGTGACCTTTTTTTTTGATGCAGTGGCTTTTCAACAATCTTCCTGGGATTTTCTTCAGCCCAAATGCAACAATTCTGCTTATTCACGAATCCACCAAGATGAAAATGGACTTCATCACTAAAGATGATTTTTTGCGAAAAATCATCATCGGCTTGTTTTTGCACATCCACACAATTGATGAATATATGGTCCTTCAAATGGTCAGCAATCTTCAGTTCTTGCGTCAATTGAATTTTGTAATCGTGTCGAGACAAATCTTTTGTCAAAAGTCGATGTAACATTGTTGTGGAGAGGTTCAATTCCTGCACGCGATGATCTTCGGCTACATTCTCGAGCAGTGGAGCAATGTTTTCAGCTGAACGGCGTAAACGAGCGCGCACTGGCGTTTTTATATCTGCCACCGGCCCGTTTGTTTCAATTTACGAACAATTTACCCAATTGCAACCTCGGTTGGTCGATTATGTTGACCAAAATAATCGCAAAGTGCCCGAAATGCGTTTCTGTTTGTACGTCCCTTTTCGTAATAGGCTTCGATGACTTTAACACGTTGTTCGATTGTTAATCTTTCCATGGTTGAAATTGCCAAAGACTGAAGTTGTTAAATCTGAAAGAAAAAGAAAAACTCATTTGACGCTTAAAATTAACTCACATTTAAAATCGTTCAGGGTTATTGGAACCCCCTTTATAACGACTTAATATTTGCTTGTATGTTTTATTCATTAAAATCAATTGCATTTTTAGAAACAAGAATATGATATTATCCTTCCAACGTAAACTTCTTAGAAAATTTATGATTTATAAATAGTGCGATACTACCTCTGTTTCTAAGGAGCTTTCCCTCGCCACTTTTAATTTATCCTTTATAAACTATATTCTTTTTCCAATTATTTATAGATGCGTAGACCTATTAATAGTTTTCTTAATGTGTTTTTATGAAAGGTCAATCATAGTCTTTTTGTTTCTTTTTATTTCCATTCTTACACGACCCCGATAACGAGTGTCAATTATCAGTTTACCTTGTTGACAATTTCTTCAAGCAAGTGATAATAGCAGTTTCTTTATTATATAGAAATGTTTACGGTATTATTGATTTATGAAAAGTTATTTCGATTTGGGGCGCTATACTTATGTGAAATGCATTCGTTATCTTAGTTAAGAAATATTTTCAAAACTACAATCGTAAATCGCAGAGATGCTGTTGATATTAACGAGATTTAGTCGAGTTGCTTCATTTTAATACGAAATGTATCGAAATTTGCCTTTTTGAGCTTAGGAATATTACTTTCCCTGTGTCTTAATCGAAGACCACTATTAACTTAAATCCCATGGCATTATATTCGCAATGATTCTATGCTCGACTACAGAGACAATTTAAAAAAAATGTCTTCGTTTGTTATAATAAAATCATGAATGTTTTGCATATTTGTTAGATCATTATCCATTTGATTGAGTTAAATTTCGCCTTAAAAAAATCAAGCAATCGCCTCATTAAAAAAATTATCTCCAAATCGGATAAAATCAACTGTAAGAAATTCTCCCAAGGAAGTTGTTACCAAAAACCATTCGCATCATTACGCCTGAAAGAATGTATTTTTACATGTTCTGTATTTAGGTTTTCACTATAGCGACTAAAAACGCGCAAGCATCTCCTGAGACCTGTTATAAAAATATTAGTAGTAATCCCATGGGCTATCAAATGGTTATTTGCAGTAGTTTTATCTGAAAAATTGGAAACGGAATTAATTGAGTCATTTAGTCAGATACCTGCAAGAAAATTCTCCGCCCAATTGAAGCGCACAACCCTCGCCCTCTTTCTGAAGAGATGCTAAAATAGAGTAATAATTAGTGAGAAATATTGAAATTCTCTCATAAATTGGTTTGCGGGTGGCACACATAAAATCTCGGGTTTCGTTTGCACGTCCTATCAGAGAGCCCCAGTTTCCAATCGAGTTTTCATGCAATTTTGTGACTGGCCAAAAGTTTTTGTTGAGCTGGAAATGGTTTACTGCCCGCCTCACATCGATAAAACCATCATAAAGATGATGAATTTATGCGGAATACTTTACCACGCAAATAGAAAACATTGTCTTGGCTACCAAGTATAAAAATGATTTACTACCAAAGATTAATGTACTATATATATACAGAAGAAGAAAAATCTAAGATTATGTCCTAAGAAGAAACGTCCTTTCAAATGATAAAAATATGAAGCGCAACATCATCATATAATATTACATAATAAAAACCTTATCCGTAATAGAGATAAATTACTGTCAACCCTCAACGAGTATCCTGCCGGAACTCAAATTTGATTATCAATAATCATGAAGTATCTGTGATAGTGAGGATTGCAATATGAGGTACTCCGGCTTAACAAAACATTTCAATTTGATACCCCTTCATTTATTATTATCATTAGTATTATTATTATTATAGAAACCACTTAAACTCGCAACAAGGTAAGTTCACACATGTCAACCCTTCAAAACACTAGTAGCATAAGAAATGACTACAATACACAAAGTAAAGACACAAGAATCGACTAAAATATAATATATATTTTTTTAAATTAAACTAAAAATATCAATAACAATATGTCTGCCTGCCCCAGTTAATCTATCAGAAAAGCATATAAATTATGAAAAGTAAAGCATTAACAACAGATTTAGCAGCATTCAGGTCAAGACAATGAACAATTTCATTTTAAAGATCATTCCTTTATTTGTTCAAATATGGAACAAAATAATTCGAAAACTGACTGGTTGTTTAGTTAATATTGGAAAATGCATAGTCATTCAGAGCTAAGGTACGCCTCGTATGTCTATTGCGAGTAAAAGATGCACCGAGTCTCAAGTACAAGGAATGGTTAACTTTATGGAAAATCTTGTACAAGAGAGACAAACCACCAATTTTTCTACGTTTGTCCAAATCGATTGTTAAATCTGGTAGAATGAAACCAATACAATTTAAAGCTCGGGCTAATAATTTAAGATGACACTTAGCTGTAGAAATCCATATAGTGATGCAATACTCAAAACATGGTAGGATGAAGGCGAAAATAGATTTTAAAACACCATCATCATTACTGAAGCACGCACGAAGAAGCCTAGTTTTTTGTGCACTAGAGGAAGTCATAGATCTTAGAAAAGTAAGCTTATCATCTATCAAACTATCCAAGAGGTTAAGGAAACAAGAGAGCATTGAAGGACACCCACAAAAAACAATGGTGGATGAAGAGGGTCATGAGTTTTAGATCTACTAACATAATTAGATTTTGTCTTGCTTGGATTTAGCTTCATGCCCCATTTAAGACGCCACGACTGTATTCTGGAAATATCTCTGTCGGAGAATCAGCCATAGAAGCACGATCAGTTGGAGAGTTAACTGAGGCATACAAGGTACTTACATCAAGATAAGCAATTAGTTTATTATCTAAGTTCACCACATGTCAGCAGTGTACAATATACAAAAACTGAGTACTTAAAAAACTACCATGTGCCACGCCAGATAAAACCGGTTTAAAAGTTCTTGAACTTCCATTAGCTAAACTACGCTGCTGACGGCTAGACAAAAATTCTCTGAATGTATTTATAATTAAACCACGAATACCCATCAATTGCAACTTATACAAAAAAGCCTTATAATTCACCAAATCAAAAGCAGAGCTAAAATGGAGGAAAATAACCCTGTCCTCAGAACGAGCATCTAATGAGAATTGCAGACGATGAGTTAATCACAATAAGGCATCAGTAGTGTTAAGACCTTTTCTGAAACCAAATTACATAGCAGTCAAAATTCATAAAACATTTGAAAGAATTTGAGTCATATAAATTAATCTATATTCCAAGGGAAATTGTGTAGGGGACGCTCCTTTAGGGATTAGAGAAACATTGGCAGTTCTCCATGATCCTGAAAAACTACCAAAAGCCAGAAGACTTGGCAAGTTTAGAGGCCAGTTGATAAGATAATTTTTCATAAAAAGTGGCAATATTTCATTTGGACCAGTAACACCGAATGAATCCAAATCATCTAAATAATATTTTAATGCCTAAGACTTAAAGGCAAAATAAGAGAGTTCTGGATTAGGATAAAAAATCGAAGGGAGATCCAGTTCTTGATCCCTTTGCTTTCTTTGGAACACAGATGACGAAGTTTCAGCCATAACAGATGGGCCAAAAGTCACTGTTCCTTTGGGAGGTAAGGTAGAATCAATTCCAAAAGGAAATTTCTTTAAATTGGACCACCATTTGTGTGGTTGGGATTCATTAGTCACAATTTCACGTAAATTACTATTATATTCTGCTTGTATATCAGCATAAACAGATCGAGCGTGAGATCTAAGTCACATAATTTTCCCATAACAATCCTGATTTATTGTGAGACCATAGGCGATAAGCAGAGTACCTCTCTTGGTATGCTATTCTACAATCCTTAGTGAACCACACCTTGTCTTTTAGTCTACATCTTATGATCTTAGTACGAATTCTATGGTTTATTATATTAACAAGAGCAGCATTTAAATCATTAATAGGATTAGGATATTTTTATATATTACTACAATGTATATTATCAAAGTCATGGAATACACCGGGCCAATTTGTCCGAGACTTAACATAGACTTTACGAGGTATACTTATATTAGGAATATCAAAATTAACATTCCATTTTAAAGAAATAATAGAATGGTCAGACCTGCTAATACGAGGTTTAATAGCCGAGTCAACTATATCCAGTACATCTGTCAACAGTAAATCCAGGCAATTTATCCTGTGGTTAGTCAATTCAGTAGTAAGCTGTTCACCTCCATACAAATTATCAAAATCAAGTGCAGCTACCCAAGACCGATCAGTCACTGACTCAATTGAGCCATTCTCTATGATGACCGATTAAAGTCAGGGACAAACATAAAAGCTGACTCAAGCTCAGACTCCTGAATTGTAAACATAGAAGCAATGGGACGGTATTGACTAAATATATAAAAGTTCTTAATTCTTCTGTTAACCTTAACGAATTAAACTTCATGGCAATTACATTAAAAATCAGATCTGACAGATGCTGAAAATCCAGAATGGATATAAGTAGCTAAGACAAGGACTGGCGGTCTAGAGTTACGTAAGTCAGAGTATTTTTTGAAATCGGGTAAGAGTAATTCAGAGATACTTCGTCTGTCCGACACCATAGTCTCAGAACACAGAACAATATCAAAATACCAAGAGGCAATTTACAACCCATCATAATTAGACTATAACCCCCTACTGTTACCTTAAAGAATTTAACACCCTTTGATTAGCTTTACTAGGACCAGGATTCAACTCAACATCGGCACATACAAGCAAATTGAAAATACTAAACAAGAATAAATTAAACTTAAAGAAGCATAAATCTAATCCAGAGATTCTTGGCACACCCTGAAAATTTTGGTTCTCCTAGGGACTGAGAGCCAATACTTTATACCAACTATACATATTACTTCTCTCCAAATAAACTGTCAATCCACTGGATACACATGCTAGCAGTTTAAGAAAGACTGAGAGTACCTTCAGCCGAAAGAGAAAGCAAGCTCTGTGTATGACTGGACACCCATCTTAGCCACTCAATACATGTAATTCATTTGCTCAGAGTTTAAAAAGAAAGACTAGTAGAAGAAAAAGAAAAGAATAAGCTATGGGAGGTAGAGAGACTCAATTCCTTACTCTGATAGAACAATGATGCTTTACATAGCTTTCACACCAAATACTTCCTCCCGCGGTGTATTCTTCTTTACTAAGCCCAAATCAATCCTGCTATTACTTTTTTTTCTTACTTTTGCCTAAACCATGTGAAATTATGCATATACCTAGACTGAAAAACACAAAGGGGGCAACCGACAAAAGCTTCTACAACCCTCTCCCTAATATGAGTCTCTTTAGATGTACTAAAAACTCCAGTTATTACAATTTTCATCCTATCACCCATTTGCCCACTCGCCAATTCATATCTACTTCAATCATCAACCTATATTCACTCCTAATTCCATCTACTACTCGTTCAAGTGATGCAAAAACATCCCTATCTCACCGCCACTTCTATCATTCGTCTCTCTACACTATCATCTCCCAAATTTTCTCCATTGCATTGATCTGTGAAGTTTCTGCCCTGGAGTAATTTTTCCTACTATCGTAGCAAATATCTGATGTTCCCATTTAAGAAACTCTGTAGCGCTTATTAATGAAACAAGAAATATTGAACTTAAAGTAAATTTCCATGTAATCCTTTTATATTACCTCCCTAATTGCGAAAGTGTCTGTGGAATTCACGCTCGATTAATTTGAGGAATGGCTTAATGTGAACCCTTCCTTACTCCCTAAATCCCAAATTAATCATAGATGGAATCAAGTAGTGCACCAAAACCAATAATTATTATGAGCAAAATAAGGGTCTTCTTATGGTTATCTTCTCTCTCGCCACTTCTGGCTCTTATGGATCTTTGTGAGAAAATTATTTGTCAAGATTCCTTTTTACCTGATGTCATTTGGCTTCGTTCTTTTGACGACACATTTGGTACGGTGAATTCTTCTGTAAACGTAAATTCCTTGTTTCGCTCCTTAAACTCCTTGCGTCCTTACATTTCTTTTTACGAGTAAAGAAGAAAATGATGAAAAAAACTTTACTTAGTTATCTTAATATCGACAAAATTTCCTGAATTTTAAAACACACAGGAAACCCACAAACGCTGATCGATAAGCACATGCATTCTGCAAATTTTTTTTCCTTTAAAATGGTATCTACGGGCCTTTAGTATTTGTGAGCCGACTTATATAGATGAAGAATTTCAACATTTTAATGGAGACTGCTCTGGTTGCCGGATGCTCGTCTGTTCTCTTTACTCTGGTGAAGAATATTTTTGTGCTTTGCCAATCTTCCTCCTGATATTTTTAATTTTAGACTCATGAGTCTAAGTGACTAAATCGTGAGTGTTATAAACAATGATAAGTGAAAATATCATTGAGGGATTTTGCCGTAAACTAAGAGTAAATTTTTCGAGGAAAATCTTTTCTTACTCGCTTTCGAGAGCAAGTGGAGGGGATTGAACTTGCCCCCCCCCCCAACCTCTCCGTCCTTCCTCGACTCTTCCTCCTTGTTCGGACAATGACCTGTGGGCATTCGAAAAGCGCCATACTCCTATGGTAGAGTACCCTGTGAAAAATTATATATTTTCGACTGGGACCCCTTTCTTAAATAATCTTTTCCTTAAACCTTGGTGATAGATCCTCTATTAAACTACACACATACACACTTACAAACACAAACCAACACACGCTTACTCCGTGAGGATTTTTCGTTAAAATTTATCTTTTCACATATGAGGATATGGAAAGATAAATGAAGGAGACCCGGCGGATACCGCTGAAGACCCTCTCCGATGGCCCCAATCCTGATCGGGGGAGGGTCTTTGCTGAAATTTATGTGGATTTGGGAATTGCGCTCGTAAGATTGATCAACACACATAATGGGGACGCGGCTGTTTGCTCAAAGGAGAGTGATTGCAAAGCACTCACCTCCCTAAGGTACCCACAAACAGCATTACCCTTCGCCGCCTCGATCCAAATCCCAATGCGAGACTAGTTGCCAGAAGATCCCCACCCCCAGCAGCGCCACAGTCCCTCCCAGGGACCACAGGATCTAGGCACAAAAAGAAAGAGACTCGAACCTATCACACATCAAAAAACAAAATAGTGCTGTAAACACGGAACACCAATACACACAACGCACATACACAATATGGAAGTTTCGGAGACTGTGACTGCGAGACCAGGGGAAGGGGCACGGTCCCCCCGCTCCCGGAAATCCTCGCACCCTCAAAGACGTGCGATGTCGTCCTCTTCTTGTAAGAGGGAGCCTAGGCACGTATATCATTCAAGGAATATAAACTTGAAGGTATACGCTGCCGAAAGGTCGGCCCCTTTCCCTAAGGAGATGACAGCCCTTGATGTAACGGAAGGATTAATATCCGGAATGTACAAATGGGGTTTCACATCGGACGACTGCCATGAAACGAGGTCGAGGAGGCTTTACTCCAAAGCTTAATTAGATTGGCTCCCGAGGCTTTCATAATTCTCACGGACGGCGAATACAGAAAGAAAAGCCTAGGCAAAACAATTACGCCCACATCCACTCCACAGGGACCTAAGATTGTAAAAGAATAAGTCCTAAAAATAACATAAACATACACATGAATCTATTGTGAACATGACAATGGACACATTAAAAATATTACATTTTAACTCAGCCGGTTGGATGAAAAAAAATAATATACAGTAACGTAATACAAGAAACATAGAGTGGCTTCACTACTCTCCCCTACGGGGGGAGCTTGCGCTTCGCTACTAAGATTAAAATTTAAAATCTAGAAAAAAGCAGTCATGGTTAAATTTTAGGAACTTCACCATTTGTAATTTTTAGGGTTTTAAAAAATTCACAAAATTTCGAGCCTTTTATTTATCTCTGAACTTCATTTTGATTTTGATATTACGAAACAATTATTTAAAAATAACTTTGATATAAAACATAAGTCCTAACCAACCTAAGATGAAATTATTATTCAAATAGTAAAAAAAATCCCATTCTTAAATTATAGTGGTAGTGAAGTGATCATGTGACCCAAACGTAGTATTTATCTAGGAACATGGGATAAATGAGACAGACAGGATCAAAATATTTCCCTACAAAGTCTTAACCAAAAATCACAGAGGAGAACGTTTTGACGGATGTGCAATAGCTGTGAAATTAGGTCTTGGCTTCAGATCAATAAATGGACTCGATGAGTCATACCTCGCTTTTGAGGTCCCTATGGTAGTAGGACCCCTGACCCTGGAAACATGGTACCAGCCCCCAAGGAGAGGGTACTTACCCCTTCATAACTTCCTGCAACTTTGTGATCACTGTAGCACCTTTCTTTTTGCCGGCGACCTCAATGCTAGGAGTGCTGCCTCAGATTACACGTCGATCAACCCAGCAGGCAGGAATCTTGAAACATTTATTGAAAGACAAATTATGACAAGAATTGGACCAGATTTCCCGAAATTCATTAACATAGATCAGCTACAAAACTAGACATAGTGCTCACTAGTACCGTGTTCCCCTACAACTGCATTATTAAGCCGGGCCCTCCAATCCCCAGCGACCACCAGGCTATCCTTATTAAAATCTCAACCTCCCCCATTCAAGTCCCCATACCAGAACGCAAGAGCTACGCTCCACTCAACTGGGATACTTATAATCAACTCCTCGAAAATTACAACCTTGACCCCTTAATTAATGCCACTTTAGAAGAGATTGTCGAGGAGTCAGATAAAATTAATGATAATTTATTAAAAGCTAAGGAGGAAGCCATTCCCTGAATTAAATATAAAACTCTTCCTGATCCTTCTTAGACCTCTAGAATGAAATCCCTCGCTACGAAATACGGGGAACGGATTAATGCTGTAAACCTCACTGGCCTCAACATTACGCACAGACGAACACGACAGATCCGCGAGAAATTACCGACTCTTATTAGGGACCACATAATGTACTTTGGGACAATTTGATACATTGACGGAATATAGAAACAACTAACGTACATTCTGGCACACAGTAAAAATCCTAAAAGGCGGACATACAAAAAAAAACTATACGTGATAATACAGAAATTACGGACGCGGAAGAAATCGAATAATAATTCAGACTCTTCTGGGCATCTATATTTAAGATATCCCCGGAAGAGAATTATAACTTTGATTTAGACTTCCAAGACGGAATAAAAATGATCTGAATGACCAGATACACAGAAACCATCATCACTATTATGTTTCAAAGGAAAGGGATATGGAAGGACTCGGCGGTAGAATTACTGCCAAAGAACTCTCGGAAACATAAGAATCCTTTCGTTAACAGGCACCAGGGTGAACAGGACTGACACGAAAGAATTTTATTTGAGCCCTGCCTAACATCCTTCTGGGTCTCCTGAATATCATTAATGCGTGTCTGACCGTGGGTTACTTCCCTCACCACTGGAAGGTAGCAAAATTATATTCATTCCCAAAGCCGGTAAGCCACCGGACAGTCCAGCTAACCTTAGGCCTATATCTCTCTTAGAATTTGGAGGAAATGTCTTGGAGAAGATATTGGCCAACAGTGTGAATACATTCCTTGAAAAAATATTTTGCACAAAGACCAATAGCATGGCTTCCAAATGAAGCGAAGAACGGAAACGGCGCTAGCCGTGATCGTTGAGAAGTGGAAAAAAGTAAAATCAGAAAGACACCACGCAAATCTGCTACTCTTCAACGCCAAAAAGTATGGAGGAGAGGCCTGCAATACAAAATCTTACAACTGGGCCTTAATCCCATACTTGAAAGGATTCTTTGCGATTACGTAATGGAAAGGAGAGCGTTTGTGAACATTAAAGGTTTCAATGGCTACGATTCCGAGTTCAAGGCGGCGGTACCGCAAGGGGGCTGTATAAGCCCCTTGCTATACAACATATACACCATCGACCTTCCCCAACCTCTGCTTGAAGGATCGTTATACGTCTTATTTGCTGACGATATAACGATGATCTGCACGACACCTTATCGGAATGTTAATTACATTGCACAGATTACGCCGGTAAAAATCTAAAACGTCCACGCTTTCGAGAGAAGATGGAAGATATCTACCAATAACCTAAAGGTTCCGTGTAATTCCACTATTCCGACGAACCCTATCAGACATCCGTTTGGGGGGTGCACACATCGTAAATCACACGGAGGGCACGGTTCTGGCACTCAAGATTACGATTCTTAGATATGGGAGTCACGTAGCTAAAACTACAACGAATGCTCACAGAGACTTGGGGGACTTTTTCCTGTTGCTAAACCTCAGGACCCCCAACAAATTGAAGATCTATAATGCATGCATTTGATCCAAACTCTTGTTTCCGCCGGTCGCTAAAAGCGTAAGTCCCGAGGCTCAAATCCTTTAACTGCAAATGGTCCAAAATAGGGCTCTCTATATTATACGAGAACCCAAAGGAGAGAGCGGAGAAGGCAGAGTGAGCTCCATGGTCAACTGGGGATAACCCCCATAAACGTGGAGCTTCACCTGAGAGCAAGCAAGATCTGGGAGAACGTACACCGGTGCCTCCGTCCCGAGTTTTTACTCAAGCACATAGACTTTGATGACAGAGGATACACAAAACCCTTTAAAAGCAACAGACTACTCATTGACAATGACGTAGACCCAATGTTCACTTAGATTTTTATAATACCCAACCAACACAAAGCCAAAGACAATCCTCTTTCACTTAATTAGTCAAGTTCTAATTTCTTCCAAATTTTAGCGTGATTAACATGCTAAAAATATCAAAACCAAAATATAAATAAAATAAAAGTTATCAAAATAATAAAAAACAATTCAAAATTCGGGTGTCAACAGCACAGATCAAAGCAAAAATCTCTTCACCAAAAGCCGTAGAGATCGAAAAACCCTGTGCTATAAAGGCTTGGATGCCTTTTTATATTTTATATATATATATATATATATATATATATATATATATATATATATTAACTTATGCATATATGCAAAAGAAACTAACAAATATAAAACAAAACGCAAAGAAAGCCCGAGATGCCCTATCACCAGCGACCCGTCTTTCATTCTACTTTTCATTTTCGCTTTCCTATCATTTTTCCCCAAATTTACCCACTATTTCTACTACTATATTCTTCACTTTATATGTCCAAGTCAAATATTGATGGAATTTTTCTTCCATTGGGGTGCAAATATGGTTTAATAAGGAAGTCTTTAGGTTATGGTAGAAAATTTCATTACGGTAGCAACAGCAGGAATAAATCGCAATTTCATTTATCAAATTTCCTGGTAATATATCTGATATTTAAAAAATTCCTACCAAATGTAATTCAACTAGCCCCATCTTGTTTTAATAAAGTCTCAGTTTTCTCGGACACGTGAGTCTGGGAAAGAAAATGTACAATTTTTGTACGCTTATCGATAGAGAAAAAAATCCGTCTGAAAGGTTTAAAATTTTCCTGTGACATGATTGGCTAATTTTTGTACGCTTATTAATGGAGAAAAATGAATATATACTGTACCATATTGTCAAAATTATAAGAGTTGGTGATTTTCCATGGTCGGTGATTTTAAGGTCTCAAGACACCACACGGAGAGGCGGCACCTGGCGAAGAGAGAAATCTCCAAGCTCTACAGGTTTAGAGATCTTAGCTCCACCAACATCAGGAAACTATATATGATGTATGTCCAGTTTATGCTGATCTACCCCACATTGGTGTCCCAAGCGGCTAATAAAACCTCGATGAAAAAGCTCCAACGTATCCAGGACACTGCCTCCCTTCTTATCAACAAAGTAAGAAGGCGTGACCGAATCAGGCAAAGCGTCCTGCATCGGAGGAAATGCTTGGAGCCCATCAATGTCATCACCCAGAAACTAGGCAAAAAGATCTGGTCCACTCTGACGAATGGTGTCATTCCAGAACCTCAGAGAGCAGGCGGCAGGTTGAATATACCCGCGTTGCTACGAGCGAAAGCCTCACGAAGAAGCCAGTTTTCGAGCACAAAATTGTGTACACAAAATAATATCACTCCAATATACACATAAAAAGCATCGCACAACATCACATCTAGTTCCATACAGTTACTCACGAAAAATGAGATTACAGACAACACTGAAATAGCATTGTCAGCAGGAAAGCTATAAAAGGCTTGAATGCTACAAACACTATTACACTAAAAGTCAAAAGACAGAGAAAAAGAGACAAAATACAATAAGAAGAACATTATAAACACATGAAGAAACAGACAGACATTAAAAAACACAAAATAACAACACAAATACAGGAAAAATGAAATAGAGTAAAAATAAAGCGATGGCCTCCCTACTAGGGCAAAATACCCACCCCCCCCTCGTTACTTTCATCCACTATATCTTCCACTATACCATCTCTTTTCGAAAAACTTAGTACATCATCATCTTATAAGAGTTACTACCATATTTCCCTGAAGATGACCCACTGCGGTCGAAAGACGTCGAGGAATAAATTCCGTCCTTTGTGGCTATTTTCCCTCTCCTTGAAGATCCTGTTAAGAGACTTGTAAGGCAAATCAAGAAATTGCAAGTCAAAATCAATAACGCTGCCGCAGCTGTTGACCTTAATAACGCATGCATACAACATGGCCTTCTATCTAAATATATATATATATAAAGATTAAGAGTTGCTAAGATGATCTTTTGTTTCTAATTTGCCACTCATTAGCCCTTACACTCTCGCTTTTCAAGGGTAAAAATAAGAAAGCAATTTTGGGGGGTAATTGTAAAAAAATTGCCTTCTTCTAATTAATCTGCCACCCGGAATTATTTGTCCTGAGAGAACTTTATGGAATATTACTCATTTGAGTAAAGAATATAAGATTTTTATGAGATTAAGGAATGCTGACAGATATAACGTATATGTTTAATAGATTATATTCGAGATGCTTGCGTTAATTGACATGAACAAGAATGAAAATGAATTGTTTGCGTGGGAGCGAGTAAATCGAATGGGATTATGTCTAACGCGTAGTGGTAGTGTTAAAATTGTGAGTTGTATAATGTAATGCTTGGAATTTAATATGTGAATACGCTAGATATATGTATGTTGGAATTCGAGATTTGCACTGGCGAGCCAAGGCTTAAGTTTTAATGTATAGACACAATTGATCCAAGTGAGGCTATGAAAGAGAAGTTTTGGAAGGACTCGTGACAAATGATGGATTAATTATAAATCGATCTCTGTTTATTTTTGAAGGCAATATGAACCGACGATTAGTTGACAACATGAAAGAAGTTATATAACCTGGATGGTTGATATACCTGTAACGAAATAAAATGAAGAAAAGTGCTAAGTGATCAAACTAAGGGAGAGATTCTCATCCCTGCGAAAGCTCTGATGAATGTCAGTGCTGTTTGATAGAGGAGTTCACATGCTAAAATTTTGGCAGGCATCTTTAATGTAATGGATTTGCATGTATTTTATTACTTCAAAAGTTGAATTCACTTCAGGATTGGAGGAATAATGTCATGAAATCAGTGTGTATGAATAAAGAAGAAAAAGGTTAATAATAGCACTACAGTGGAATGACCCTGGTGAGTGTATAAAAATCTGCAAGGAAATATTCTGAATGAAAGTGGAAAAACTACTTTAGAGAATGACTGCCAAGTGTCCGAAAAATGGTTCTAAAGCGTTTAAACATTATGGTAATAACAGTGGTCTTATTAAGAGAGCTGCCTAATAACCATTTGGCAGAGAAAGAGGGTCTAGGATGCGTGTATAGATCTGAATGTAACGTGAAGCTTATCGATATGGAAGGATTTTCAGGTTCTACAATTCATGTTTAGGGTGCATAGCTGTTGTATTCTACGATTCTTTTCCATTTTTAGGATTCAAGACATCGATTAGGATTAAGGATGTTCAGAAGTTAGTGGTTTGATATACAGCGTCGTAAAAAAATTCTGAACTCTTGTATTTCTATCCAAACATCTTCCATAGCCTTTCTGTTAAGATTATGCAAATTTAGATCAATTAAACGATAAGCATTTCACTAGAAAAAATGAAGTGTCCAAAGAGATCTGAATGCTAAGGACTATGGAAGAGAGTACTTACATTATTTGCATAGCAACTAACTTCAGTTTAATATCGCGTACATTAATTGAGGCAGTCTCTTTTAGCTTTCGTCCATGTAACATGCCTTAGAAATAGTACACCTTCCTCTGTCCGCGAACTCATCGTAAATTTGCGCCGCCACAATTGTCTTTAAATTGGAGCCAATATTCTATTAAAAAATATTCTGTCAGCCTACGAAAAATCAGGCTTAGGTAAAGATGAGAAATTAACTGATAGAGTGAGAAAGATATCAAAAAGGAAAAGACCACACCATTAAACAAATCGTTAAGAGGGATTGTTCAAGACGGCTGGGGTGTCATTACGGTATAAGACACTTGGCCACTTGTGCCTTTACAGGGAAAGGTGAATGAGTAATTTTGCAAAATATTGATTCGGTAGCATGGTTGTCCATATGCCAGCCTCCTAAACACGATCTTCAATTTTTCTTACTAATCTGTAATGGGGTACATTTGAGCCGCAAATCGATTCCATTTCAGGAGTGAAAAAGGAGAATTCTTATTCAGTGGCTACAATCTCACATAATTCATAAAAGATTCCAGAGTTTTGACGTGAATGCCCTTTTACAGCATTTACAATCAAGTTTGATAAACTCATTGGTAATATATGCAATTAGAGGTCAAAATGTTTCACAGCCAGTGCCCTGTGAAGGCTGATATATTTAGTAAATTAAATTTTTTACAATTTTATTTGGAGCTAAAGCCAAAAAGACAATTCAAAATATATTATAATGGTGCGTCAAAACAAACACACTCCTACCATAATCCGTTGTTAAACCAACAGTAGTGTTTGGAGTTATTCATGTACCATGTTTAAGAGGTCACCTTAATTGCTTACACTTAAATCAAAGTAGTTTCAAAACATCTGCTATTCTATTTCATAAGAACCCTGTATGGAATATAACCAGAATTTCAGATGTCATCTGCTGTCATCATGTTGAAGGGCAAAATGGCCAAATTTGTGCTTGCGTTATTACAGAGATCCCCGGTTCTCTCCCATTTTATGATACGTTTGTATATCGTTCTTTTCTATAGCTTTTTCGGACACATATGAACTCAACTATTTTGGGCGATGTAGGTTTGACCAGTTTGTTACTAGGAGCATGTGGTTTGTTTTTGCCAATCATTCAGTCTTTATTACTGATTCAATTACGTTGAATGCTATATAAATGTACTTCTCCAATCAGTTTCCAAATTTTGCCAGTTTAAAAGCCTCCTTCCCAATTTCTCAGAATAATCGGGGGATTTTGCTGGCTGAGGAAATTGAAAATCGATTAAGTAATTCTTCAGTTGATTGCATTTTGAAGAGAGCAGTTTGAACTTTGAGAGAGATTAGATATCGTGGGTTCATTCATCCTTTCTCTACTATTTCTGAGAAATCATGATTGAGAAAATGTCTGGTAGGTTGGGGGTTTTTTTGCATTATATTTTCTTACTAGGATAAGCGGAAAAATGATTAGAAGGCAAGAAAAATTAATGGTCCAACCAGGTAACTTTCAAAATAATTGCTTTTCAATTTTTTTTATATAGCTCTCTATTTTATCTAACGTACTCAAAGTTAAAAATACCTGTCATACACAATAAAATAACATCCGATTTGGTTTAATCCTTAATCAAGTAACATAAACAATGGACCTCTAATGGCAGAATTCTGAAGGTTAGCTGTTCAAAAAATAGAAACTGAGTCAATTCCCTTCAGGCTGTCTCGCAAGCGAAAACCACATTCAGCCTCTATGCGCCGATTGAACATTTCCACGGATGTTTCTAATTTAAATTGAACCTATCAGTCCATCTCAGATGTGTAAATTGAATTCGATCTTTTTTTTCTGAAATATAAAAATAATTTCTGAAATTCATTTTGGAAAATCCACAATTCTTTGTCGAAGATCTTCCTCGACAATAACTCTCAGCGGTATTTCTCATGTCACATTGGTAATCGTCTAAAACGGCTATTTGTAGAGAAAAATATGAAATATTAATGCAATAAATTAAAAGTAATTAGATAATGGAATAATGAAGATTTTCTGCACTTCCGATCAAACGGCTGCTTTGGCTTGAGGATCCAAGGATGTGAAATGAAAGAAAGGTGAAGAATGAAGCAAGATGGAAAGGAGAAGAATACGATAGGATGCAGTCGTGAAGAATAGGCTAGGAAAAAAAGAAGAATAAGGAAAACGCGAAAAAGGGGTTATTAGGAGAGGAAAAGAACAGAAATAGATGGAAAGGGGAGAATGGAGTAGATAGAAAGGTGAAGAATGGAATAAGAGGAAAACGTAAAGAATGTGGTAAGATGGAAAGTTCAATAATGGTGTATGCTGGAAAGGTGAGGAATGGAATAGGATGGAAAGATAAATATTGGGGTATGTTGCACTGTCGTAGAAAAGGCTCCCGACGATAAACTATATATCTATTCCTTGTGGGGATTATTCTCTATTTGAGTGCAGAGATTTAATCAGATGGCTGAGTATTATTCTACGTTAATAAATAGGCCTGGAGAGGGCTTATTTATCTTCAATATACTTAAGAAGTGGAATGAAGCCCAAGAGTAAATTATATTGCAAGCATTAACACAATAGAATTTTATTAATTAAACTAACAAAAATAACACATGGAAAATATTTACATGACCGGTGATTAAAATGGGAGATAAACATGAAATGAAAAGGTCATAGGATAAATTTGACTAAGCGATGGATTAAGATTTAGAGGGATTTAAATGACAAAACAAACAAGAATGGAAAGAGTCGACTAAATCCGCGTTAAAGCACGAAGTTACGTTGGCAACGAAGTTAAATAATTAAATGCAATTCGTAGCTTACGTATTTATAAGGTCGTCGTGCAGGTGAAGGCGATTTGAAGGAATGGTTTCGGTCCGACTGGCGATTTCCTTCCCTGGAAGAGGAGTTTTTTGGAGGGTTGTCATTAACGAGGGGGGAAGGACAGACTTCGAGGCGTAGGAGTGAAGTGGGTTCGGAAGTACGAGCGATCCTTGAACAGGATACCGGAGATGTGCTGGATGAACAATTGAGGTTATTGGGGTAACCAAGCGTTTTCTTGAAGAACGTTAAAAGGGTGAATTAAATTACCACTGACGTGATATCAGTGGAGCGAGAACCGTTTCTTGTCAACCGGGCTCGAAGAACAATGACTGTTCTAAAGTTGTTCTCTTCTGAACAATTGAACAACAAGGGGGCCCTGTTGACTTGGCATTTCGAGGGGCACGAACCTTGGCACTCAAGGATATAGTCCTCTTCTGGACAATAAGGGGTTTCTCGAGGTAGAGAGTTCCTAGGTGCACAAGGGAAACCGGATCGGCGTGATGCTTGAAGAAGATGATCGAGATCTGATTCAAATGCGAAATTGTACCGCATAAATAGCCTGAGCCAGCCCCTTGGGTTATGGTGCATAGGGGATCTTCCATGGAATGTCCCGCTAGCGATTAGAACACTCTTATCTTCCCATAAGCCCAAATCAATCTGGCAAGATCGACGCCTGCAGGCAAACGGGGGATTAAACTTTTCTGATTAAACTTGGAGGGGGGGAAGATTAGGCTTGGGAAATGTTCGGGCGATAAGAACGCCATGCTACTCTCTTCTCGCAGGATACACGTGGGAAGCATAAGTCCTAATATGTGATAGAAGCGAGGTGCGGCAGCCTCAGGCAATTCTATCACATGCAGTAAGATGAATTAATAGTGAATAATGCATGATACAAAGGTGAAGAATGGCATCGGATGGGAAGGAGATGTATGGGGTATGGTGAAAAGGTGAAGAATGGAGTAGGATTAAAAAGTGAAGAATGAACTAAGATGGAAAGTGAAAAATAGCATAAGGGGTAATACTGAAGGACGTATCAGGATAGAAAAGGTGATAAATGTGAAAAGATCGAAAGGAAAAGAATGGAATAAGATGAAAAGGTTAAAGGTTAAGAAAGTGGGAAGATGAAAAGATGAAGAATTAAGCAGGAAGAATAGATAAAAATAAAAAATGAGGCAAAGAGTAAGATATCTTGATTAAAAATGAGGCATGGTAGAAGGGTAAATAATGGCGTAGGCTGAGAATAAAAAGAATGTGGTATGATGGAAAGGTAAAGATGGCGGAGGGAGGAAAGATAAAGAATGGACTACGATTGAAAAATGAAGAATAGAGTAGAATGGAAAGGTAAAGAATGGAGTAAGATGCAAATGAGAAGAATGGATTAATATGCAAAAGTAAGAATGGGGTAAGATGGAAAGGTCAAGAATGGTGAAAGATGGAACAGTGAATAATATGGTAGGATTAAGAGGTGAAGAATGCAGCAAGTGTAAGGTACGAATAGGAATGAAACAGCTAGAAATAATCTGATATAGTGGAAACTTAATTAATTAATAAACGCCTTCACTAATTTAAAGTATTAGTTGCGTTTACTAATTTAGAGTATTAGTTGCGTAAACTAATTTAAAGTATTAATTGCGTTTTAAGTTAGAAAATCGCCAGTTATTAGAAATAATGTATTTCAGAGTTGTTAACAACTTTTCTACGATACTTCAGTGTTTTCTTTTGTAAGTTACTTAAATATGGAAATACTTGCTCCGGAATCTTGTTGGAAAACACCAGAGGAAATATGTAAAAGGAAAGAATCGATAAATATTAGTTTAATTATTACTTTAATCTAGAGCTAATACTCGATTTATACCTTATGATCTTCTTCACTCCGTTCTGTCCTCTTTTGGACTGACCTAGACTTGACCTTAAGTAATTATTTAATATAAAAATTTATTTCTATAATTATCATCTTTTTATTGCCCTCAAGTCTTCATTTTATGCCCGATTTAAGAAGAATTCCGCAGCTTCTTTACCTGGCAATAAGCACATTTGAGGCTATAAGTCTGCTTCACCCAAAGCGTTAACCCATCAAACCCAGTATCTCTCTAATCCTGGTAGCTTAACAGTAGAACAACTGAACGGTAATCAGCAGACTCGGGTTCGAGTCTTGGCCAGGAATTTCAATTTTTTTCCCTGGCGTTATCTCTGTCTTCTCGGTAAAGGATTGCCTTCATTGTGCCGCCCTCTGCTCTTCTAATGTCCCTTTCTCTTACCTCTAAAAAACTCCTGTTTCTTGTCTCATTGTTCATTCGCATCCAATTTCTCTTTTTTGTACTATATATATATATATATATATATATATATATATATATATATATATATAAATACAATGTCCAGCATGAAATAAATAAAAGGTGTTTCCAAGTACATTGCAACTTTATTTAGTTCCTAATCATGGAGGCCCCTAAGAAAAACTCATATAACGAAGTTATATATAAAAAATATATAATTCTAGGCAAGGAGAGGCAAGGAGAGAGAGGGAGATAAGTAAGTAATAAAACAGTGTTTAAATGCAAAATCAGTGAAATAATTAAAATAACCAAACTGTATAGCCACGAATCTGAATATTAAACACAGAACTAAGAGTATAAGTAAACACTGAATGAGTTTTTTTATAACACTATCAACTTTGAGAAGGTCGAGGGAACTGTTCAATTTATTGGAATGGCTTATAAAAGAACATTCAATATATTTCATTCTATAACTCCATTGGAGCTTTCATTAAATTTAGTTAAATTCCAATTAATTAGTTTTTCATTCTCGGACTTATTAACAAAAACCGTAATATTACTTTCACTTCTCCGTACTTACCTGTTTCTCCAAAATCCTTGGCACAGTCTCTCTTTCTTCACTCTCATCAATTCACTTATTTATCTTTGCAGTTGGGCCTTTACCTCACATCCTTCGATTAATGGCTTCGATTTCTCGCATAGCCGTCTTCATTTTAGCTGAACAACTTGGAGAGACTGGAGTGCTCTAAACATCCCCTTGGGTATACTTAGTTCCTTTGCTGCCTTAAACTTAACCTCTATTCATTCTATTTCGCAGTCAATATCTTTAACTCCTTCATCTTCTAGCACGGGCGCCGGTAATTCCTCAGCACAATCAATATTTTGGATTATACTTAATGCCAGCAATACCGTAATGGAGTTGTGATCAAAAGAAACAGAGAGCCCGGTCAGACATAAAAGATCCAGTGAAAATTCCTACTGGTTAGTACTATGTCTGGCTTGGTTGCAGTTCTTTACAACACCTACGTGGTTAACTCCAGCTAAGCTCATACTATTATACTTTTATGAATCAATAGATTTATGTTTTTCTTATCCTAATCTCTGAGGTATATCCTAGATGCCTGGAGGGGGCATTCAAGTCACCAGGAAATATCACGAAGGTGTTTCTTCCGAATACCCTAAAGAAGTTATGGAGGGGCAAATTATTATTTCTTGTAGCAGGTTGGTAACCCCCATTTCTACACTGCGCCCGTCTGGGTATACAACACTATTGCCATATAATTTTCGTCTAACTCTTATAAATCTTTCTGCTTAATCAATTCCTCTCTTAACAGCTATTATTATACCGTCCTACCTCTCATTAGAGTGGCTTTCGTGTCAGTATGATAATTGAGCAGCTTCAACTCATATTTCCCTATACTCAACCCGTGTTTACAAATCACTCCTACATCAGAGTTCTCCGTGACTAACATGTCCCAAGAATGGTTTCTCTTCTCTTTCAATCCATATTAGTTCCCCCCTACTATTTTTATTTCATTAACTTTAGTACGAATTATCGATTATTCTTTACTTAATTGCCCTTTAATCCTCTTCTGTTGGCAGTTCTTAACTTCCTGAAGTTTTCTGTCGTTAGGAGATGGCATCTAACTGCTACTACTGGTAGACTACCCAGCAATAAAACTCTTTGTACTATAGCCAAGGTATATTCAGATTGGCGAGACCACTTAAACTTCTCATCGACTATGTTGTCTATAATATTCACTATGTCTAAATCTTTCGAGAATCGTTCCTAAGAGTGGAGGATTGGTGTAAGTCTACCTTCTCAAACTTTGGCAATGCCTTATTCAAACTCTGGTTTTTAATTTCCTCTTGAACATAGACTTAAAAGGTTTGTGAAAATTAGAGAGAGATATATATATAGTGAGAGAGTAAAGTGGTTAAATTGGGTGAGGTTAAAGAATAGAGGTGGTGGGGGAGACAGAATAAATATGTCCCTGGGGAAAGTGTTTGTTTGTTTTTTGTCTGTTTCCATATAAACTATAAAATTAAGTTTATACTAATTAAATTAAACCTGTTAATACAATAGGTTAGGTTTGATTTGGAGGCATTCAAGCTTTTAATTGTGGCGGAGTTTTTGTTCCCGCTGTGGATATATGAAAAATCCTTTGGAATTAATTTTAACTTTTCTAAATTTACTATTTCGAAAAAGAAATAGTAACCTTAGTGTTGTGATTAATTAATGAAGAAATCTGAATATTACACTAATCCTTTGTTGTATTATGCCATTGTACTTTGGAGTCACATCGCCGTCTGTAAAAGCCTTGCTGTTTTTAAAAGGTCTCTTTTCTCGAGCGACCTCGATGTCCAAGTGTGTACGAGAGAACTTGGAAGACAGGCGCGTGCCAATGGCTTGCCAGATCATCTTTGCCCTCTCGTGGATCGCCACGTTAGTCTAACCGAGTCGTTGACTTCTCTCTGTTTTGGTGTTTGTGATGATAAACACTACTTTGTTCTGGATTTTTATAGTTCGCACCTTGGATTTTGGCGCTCGTGTTCAGCGGCCTGGGGTGGAGGGTACTGGAGCCTTAAGTGAATGCATGCATTGAATATCTTTGGTTTATTTGAGGAATTTAAGGCACAAAATCTATAAAATTCCCTCAAATCTTTCCTGCTATTCGCAACTGTTCGCTCGATATGCCTCGTGTAGTCACCGCTGGTGATTTTGAGCCCCAGAAACATCCTCTGCGGACAGTTGTATAGTAGGGTACTGAGACACCCTCCCTTGAGGGGCCCTTGCTTCAAGTTCAAATTCGGGGCCTTTATGTTCCCTGATTTGTATGTATGCTTTCCTCTCTATAAGTGCAGTCGCACAAAATTCTGTCAATAATGGTGTTGAGGCCTACTTGCTGGATCTTATATTGTAGGCCTCTTTTCCAAACCTCATCAAAAGCTTGTTTGACATCGAGGAACACCAGATCGGCATGCCTTTTATCTGTCTTGATCTTAGCGAGCTTTTCTGTGACAACAGCTAGTGTCGTGTTGGTCCCTCTTGTCTGTCTGAAACCGTGTTGTTGCTCGTTATTCAGGTTGGTTTCATGAGAAATAAAAAAGTAAACCATACAAGCCATTATCTTCTCACAGACCTTTTGGCGGCGAACTCTAGGAGAGATATTCCGCGAAAATCAAATCGGCGCTCTTTGACGTAAGGATTTTAAAGTAGTGAAGAATTCTAAAGCAGTAATTTTACTCCCATATTCCTCCATTAATCTTTCTTGCGATACAAAATGATGAGGGTATTTTTATGCATTTGTGTATTTAATCGTTGTATTACGCCAGCTTCCAATTCGAAGCAGTAATTCGAGGCTTTTAAAAGGTCTCGGAGTATCTATGGCTGTCTCCTCCCCATTTATGGCTTTCTTCATCTTCGCCATTTTCTCAATAGACTTTTCCTTGTGAACTTTTCGCGGGAGAAACCCTCGTTGGTTCTGCGTTCGGGGATGATTCATTTCCTTGGTCTTAGTCAAACTAGGAATACATATATACATATATATATATGTTACAAACCCCTTGGGGAAAAATAATACGAGGATTCCAAGTACTTTCGAATTTATTTCGAGTTCCTTATCAAGGAACTCGTAATAAAGTTCGAAAGTACTTGGAGTCCTCCTATTGTTTTTCCCTGTGGGCTTTGTTGCACATATATATATATATATATATATATATATATATATATATTTAAATGTATGTATTTCCAGTTTGACTAAGACCAAGGAAATGAATCGTTCTGGAACGCAGAACCAACGAGAGATTCTCCCACGAAAAGTTCGCAAGAAAAATCTATTAAGAAAATGACGAAGATGAAGAAAACCATAAATGTGGAGGAGACAGCCATAGATACTCCAAGACCTTTTAAAATCCTTGAGGTGTCACCATCTGTATGGTTGCCCATGCTTGACCTGAAATTACTTGGATACTTAAAGATAGATAGCGGTTAATATAATGAAGGAAGCGAGGGAGGGAGTGTGTGGACGTTTTAAAACACAAACCCTGACTGTAGAAAATAATGAGGGGGTGTACTCCCGCACACCCCTTCCTATCTACCAAGGATGAGTTGATGCAGGCTAGCCGGAGACTTAGCAACAAATCCCCCCTCCCCTGGCCATAAAAACAAATAAGTGCCGAGAGATTTGGATAGAAAGAGGTCTAGAAGAATTAAAGCCCAGGTAGTTTCACCTCGTATTAAACTATAATTAATATTGGATCTGGGAAGGTCTAGCGCTCCTCCAGGTACTATGCAAAGCTGTTTACCCTGGTAACCACCTTAGATAACAACTATGGTTTGCTGGTTGTGGTCAATTGTAGTAGTGTGGGAGAGAAAGAGGAAAATACATTCAATTTTAAAAGAGGGCGATTCTATCATTCATATTTCATTATTTTTCCGTTAAAGCAAATATATTCGAGAAAACATTTTGTAGCTAATATTTTGTAAAAAGATTTTAACCAAATTTTGGAGCTAATATTCTTAGGCTAACAATTTGTTAGCCAATATTTTCTAGCCAAGATTTAGTAGCCAATATTTGGTAAGATTTTGTTGCCGGTATTTGGATAGTCAATAGGTTTTTGCAATCTTCTGTAGAGAAGTTTTTTTAGCTAATATTTTTTGTTAAGACTTTGTAACCAATACTTTGTAGAAAAAGATTTATAGACAAATGTCCGATCTAATACTATGTAGCCAAGAAAGAATTTTTTAGCCAATATTTTGTAGCCAAGGTTTAGTATGCAAATATTTTGTAATATTTTGTTACCAATATTTTCCAGCAATCGTGTGTAGCTAAGATATTTTCGCCAATATTCGTTGTCAAGATTTTGTAGCCGATATTTTGTAACCAAGATTTTGTAGTCAATATTTTGTGGTTATAAAAGAACAACCTCTGAATCTCCCCCTCCCCCCCTTCTGACACATAGACTCTTTATTGGAGATCACGTGCGATCGTATCCCGCTATGGACAACGTCAGTTCCTGTTCAGACATTCGCGAATTTTCGACTACTTAGTGCATTGGGGAAATATTGCCCAATCCTGCGAACTCGCCCCAAGCCAGTGACAAGGCGAAAGAGTGCCGCTGTGTCTATCACCTTGCTGTTTAATGATGAATCGACTCTGCCTCTAGATTAAGATGTCTGGAGCTTGTGACTCCTTTCTTCAAATTCCCCCTTCCCCCTCAGATTCGGGCAATAAAAATATTAGGTTTTGACTGAAGTTCGAAGAGTCCTGCATGCATCTCAAGTTCGTCTTCATCGTCTCGAGTCTAAGTCCTTAGAGTGTTCGTCAGAGAGCAAGACTTTCTTTGCCGTGATTTCACCTCAGTCTATTGGTCGCTTCTGTGAACGGCAAGCCTTTGAACTTGCGCAGCATTTTCCCTTCTTTAAATCAAACCGAAGAAAATCTCCATTGATTATATTTGAGGAAAAGAAGTTTTCTTCTTCCAGTGGAATTACGAGAATTTCCCCATTTTCCGTCGAACGTCATCTTTGAAGATTGGATATCTTCATCGAAAGGTTGGTTCGGATTGTGCCCACCTGCCTCGATCGAACCGTGCCCTACTTGTGTCATTGGATCGTTCCTTACTCGCCTCATCGCAAAAAGGACCTTCCTCGAATTCATTGACCCGTAAGACTGAATCCCCCTCCATTATTAGTATTGTCAAGTTCCCGCTTTTGTTCAAAGCCTAGTAACATTAATCAATCGATCCTATTTGATAATCCCTCCTTATAATAATTATCAAGAGACTATTTCAATTTAAATAATTCACTTTTGCCTATTTTTATTTTCATTTTGATCTTTGTAAATAAAATTGTATTTTTGTTGTTTCATCCTTAACTAACCTTCAACGATACTCTCGGCCTATTCAAGTAAATCTCGCTAACCATTTATGCACTCTGTCTGATTACGAGTATTAAGGATTTGAAACCCAACGCCTCAAGTTTGTCCTCTTAGTCGGTCATTAATCCCTGCATACAGTCCAACAACAGTTCACGTTGCAGTAGGTGATTTACTCAACCCCCACATAATATACTAGTATGGTATAGAGTGGTGTACCACGACAAAAGTCAAGAAATTTAAGCCAGCCAAGATTTTATAGCTGAGGTTGTGTAGCCAATATTCCGCAGCCAATACGAATAATATACCAGCGCATATCTTTCATCGACTTAGTAAGGTCGATTTCTTTCCATTTCCAATACTAGATAAAATTACCTGACTGAACAAAATTTTATAATGATCAGAGTGACTCCTTTCCGAGACAAACAGGACCAGAAAATGCTCTTTTTTGGTTGGAGGGGGGCGGGAGTTACTTTTATGGTGTTTTTCGCCAACAAGAGAACAGATATCGAAGTGAGATTGCGGAAGCACCTGTTCCACTTCACCCGTTCTTGGAAATAGATATACCATTCGAAGGTTCCAAGATGAAAAAGGAATTATATTTGTGAAGACTGGAGAGGAAAAAAAACTGTATTTAGAATGGTTATGTCCGTGGTAACAAGTGTAAGGAACTACATGCCACTAATATCAATCTTGGCTCGTCCGCCATTAGGGGGTCAGCTCCGTTAATTCCCTGCAGTTTTCTGTCCGCTTTCGCGGAGCAGAAGCCGGTACTTTAACAGATGGGAATTTCTATGGTGACTTTTTCTATTTAGTAAGAACTTTATTATCTTCAGTTTAGGAACAATTAAAACTTTTCTACTTGCTTCATACTGCTTTAATCCTTACGCTTTGGCTCCTCTGGAGATCATCTGGTTTCACCCCCATTGGAAAAGGACGTAATCTCTTTTCCCTGGAGCCTACTTTTACATTTCCTCTCATGAAATTGAGACATTAAATTCCTTCTGTTCACAAAGAGTAAGACAAAGAGAGTGGGTGGAAGATGAGCTCTAATTACTTGTCTCTCCTCACACTTATCTTTCCGAAAAGATGTATTGGTGGAATATAAGTAAATCTAACATCAGTCGACTTATCCGTATTTATAACATGTAGTCAGTGTTTCTCAATATGCCGGTGGCGGCATAATAATAGAAAATCTTATAGATTAATCTAAAAACATGTATTCACACTTTGTTTTATCTTTATTAAGTTCTTAATAGGAGCAGGGTAGGATTTCGAATTAATGGCGCAATTTATTGCTTTGAACTTAACCGAGGGAGAAGGTTATTTAGCAGAGTCAGTGGAAAGATTCAATGGTATAATCGATGGCAAAATCTCTTGTTTCGATGGTTTATTGCGAGAGAAGTTTCTTTTCACTTCTGCTACTATACAATATGTCTTCGAAAAAGTAAAAACATCAGAGTTTACAAACATAATTAATGGTGAATAGAACTCGGTTTTTGGCAAAAACGACGCCATGGGGATTTACTTACCAGTCTTTCATCTTGGGGAATGGGAAGGGATCTGGGTCCTTAGTCAAAAACCCGCTTAAGGCTAAGTTCTAGGACAAGACGGATTGAAGCGGCAGAAACGGGAATAAAAAATAGATTAAATTAATTATGTCACCATTAATCGACCTAATCAATCTAAAGGGTTGGGACGACTTAATTAAAAATGGCCCTGTTGATAAAATAACTTATGAGGTTTTAACATGGGTTGCAAGATTGTGTTTGATGAAGTATAGAATTATTGAAAATAAAAGTTGACATTTTTAAAATTAAAAATGGAAATCTCGACGGCCCCTAATTGCAGTAGGGTTCAGAGGGATAAGAAACTAGTATGTTTGAAAGTGCTGAAACTAGAACTCTACGCACCACTGAAACTAGTGTCTGAATCGAGAGCTTCCATCGTACTATGAGCCTTATCCAGAATACGGAAGCACATTAAATTTGTATAGTTGAATGAATATACCGAAAGGTAGGGCTGGGAGGTGGGTGTGCGTGTAAAAGGGCTAAATGCCCTGCTATACCTAAAGCCAGGCGAATGACAAGCCCTCCCTGCCCGATTTGCACCGAGCAAATAGAAGTCCGGTCTAGCACTGGCCAGCATGATGCATCTAGCATTTTGGATGAATTCTTTCACTAGGTCCTCCTGCGGGCAAAAAGATAGGGGTCAAAATATCTTCCATACATTCACAAAACATCATTTTGGACCATTTTCTTAAAGATCTCCCATTACAAACCTTTTGCTGAAAATGTCTTCGTTGGTTATCGTTTTGAATTCAAAAAGTTTAATACATTACAACAAGAAATATTATTGTATCTTTTTTATCAATATTGATGCCAGGATTTTCCCATTCAGCGTGGTCGATGTGGTGGGGAGAGTGGATTAATTTGTTCGTAGAGGTTAAAAAATCTGTTGGGAATAATGAAAAAAACCGGCTATGATAGAATTTTCGGCGCTTTTAATGGACAGGCGCTATAATTAGCATTTCCCTAAGATATATATTCTGTTTATCCAGTTATACTTACTATTAAGTCATTATTAACGTCTTTTGTTCAAGAAAATGAATTAAGAATTATCACTGCGTCAAATTGGAAAGAATCTGCACAAATTAGGTCTTTCAGTCATTTTCTTTTCTTTTTAGGACAAACTGCTCTTTAAAAGGACAAATATTATATCAAGAATAAATAGGACAGGCCTGGGGATAACTGATATTGAGCATGAATTATAAATGTTTAAATTTAAATAAATCTTTAAGGCCTTTGCAAACGTACCTCAAACTTTTCACCAAGTTTGTGTTAACTTTTCGGAGAGAAAATTAATCGGGTGTAAATCGATGGGAACACTCAATCAGCTAATAGACAAGCAAATAATGATAAGCAAATAATAACAAAACAAGGAGGAAATTTGAAGCTTTCAGAGAAGCAATAATTAAAAGAATCAATCAAGGTAAAACCAATGAATATTGAACAACCGCTAATTTGTTTAAGGTCTTCAAGTTTGGATTGGTATAATATGAAATTACCCAAAGCCTAGGACCGACTGATCAAGAAGCATGAGACAGCTATTAAAAAACATTTCTCGTAATATATCATTACAGCAATGCAAATGACACAATCATAATTGTACAAGTTCCGATCGGAATAACCAAACTCCAGCCAATCTGCTTCTCATCTGCTCTGCGGACTGGCTAATGTGCAAAACTTAACCAGCAGGGTTATTGCATATAATGCGTATATTGATAATTTTAAACATATCCACAAGCTTTTATCCGTATTTAATGTTCATGTCGTTTTTACCTCTAATTTAGTTTTAAAGAATATGTTAATTAATAATTCGCCCTTTAATAAATTTTCCTGTATTTATGCAATTCCCTGTACTTTTTGTAATGAGGTTTATAATGGTCAAACTGGAAAAGGTTTATCTAGGAGGATTACCCAACATAAATATAGTTGCCGAACAGGGCAGAATTCTCATGATTTATTTATACATATTAGCTCCACTGGCCGTCAGATTGATTATTCAGAAGCCAAAGCCCTAATTTATATAAAAGGCCATCATGAGCGTAAACTCAATGAAACAGCCATTATTAAATAGACGAAGCACCTGAATTTTAATCTTAGTTGAGAGCTTTTTAAACTTGCTAATTTTATAACTGAAAGAATATATAAACAATATAAAAAAGCTCTCTCAGGTTTTATATAACATATTTTACATAACAATCTCTTTATTCTTTTCTTTTGTTTGGGGGGATACGTGTCTTTAGTCTTTTGTTTCGGCAGTCAAATGTTTTTTTTTGTTTTATATACCCACTCCACTTTTTTCTTTAACATTTATCTTTGTACTTGCCCCTGAAAAATTTTACAAGGAAAGCGCTTGGGCTATCGGTTGTTTGTTTCTTTTCCTTGGTAATTTAAGGCATATATATACTTATATAAATATAAATATATATATATATATATATATATATATATATATATATATATATATATATGCAAAAAAGCCCACAGGAACATTTAACACGAGGATTCCAATTACTTTCCAACTTTATTTCGAGTTCTTTATCAAGGAATAACAAAGTATATTGTGTTCATCTATGTAGCTTTATTTTTACGTCTGTGTATTTATTTCCATTCGAGTCAACATTTGTATCTATTTTACCTTGGTGTTGTAAATCCTGACCTCTGAGGTTAATCTCTCGTTCATTTCCCCCCCCCCCGCTAATTGCTTAGTCGGTATTGTATTCCTTTTGTCAGTCTTTAATCTTTTGAATTTACCTGATTTAATGATCTTTGTTTGTATTTATTACCGCTCCTCCTAAGTTTTCCTTTCCATATTAGTTCATTTGTCTTAATGGTTTTTGCTTTTTTTAGGCGTTCCCTCTTCTCTATATTATCCTTATAAATATTACACTTTTCAATACTTTTGTTATTCCCTGATAAAGAACTCGAAATAAAGCACGAAAGTAATTGGAATCCTAGTATTAGTTTTCCCTGTGGGTTTTGTTGCATTTATTCCTTACTGACGTGATACTTTCTGAGTTTTCCGCACACACACATACATACACATATATAAATATATATATATATATATATATATATATATATATATATATATATATAAACAAAACAAAAACAACAACTCCGGTTTCTTGTCTCATTTGCTCATTCGCGTCCAATTCTTCTTCCTCCTGTACTATATGTATATATAGTCAGCTACACCAGGCTTCTGCATCTTTCTTTCTGTCTTCAAATTTTATTTGAAAGACAGAAAATAAAAATGGCATAGCCCTGTGGTGATTGTATTATCACCCGCAGATCCTGTAGTTGCTTTCTTTGTATGTGACATGGACCGTGAGCCTTTATATTGTGAGCGGGTAAGAGCGTGGGTTATAAAAATTCCTTGGAAGTTCCTAGCTTAGGAAAATACTGGGTTTGATGGGGTAACGCTTTGGGCACAATATAGTTACTGTGTCTGGTAGCTTAGCGGTAAAGCATCTGACCGGCAATCAGCAGACCCGGGTTCGAGTCCCGGCCAGGAATTCAAAACTTTTTTCCTTGGCGTTATTTCTGTCTTCTCGGTAAAGGATCGCCTTCACTGTGCCGCCCTCTGCTCCCTTTGATTCTGGATTCTTCTAATGTCCTTTTCTCTTGCCCTTAAAAAAAACAACAACAACAACAACAACAACAACAAACAAACTCCAGTTTCTTGTCTTATTTGCTCATTCGCGTCCAATTCAAAATTTTCTCTTATATATATATATATATATATATATATATATATATATATATATATATATATATATATATATTTATATATTTATATATCTATAATCTAATTAATATATATAATATATATATATATCTAATCAATTCTGGTGCCAGGTTTATTGGGTTAATTCAGGACCCCTTTCGTTTTTAAGTCTCTCAGTTGAATTAATAGAAAATTTACCAAGTTGGATCAAGTTCATTTAAGGATAGGAATTTTCTTTTCTATTTTTTTAATTTTATTTTGATTAATCAGTCTTTTGTGGTGCCAGTGAGGTCATATTTAGTAACAATCTTTTGTTTTTGTGTGTGTTTTGGAAGAAAATCTTTCACACTCCCCTCCTTCTAATCCCCGTGCCGGATTAACAGGTCCTATATCAGGTACTCATATAGGAATTACTATATTTATCATAATTTATTGCTTTTGTCTGTGTCTTTGATCACAAGGGTGAGATTCCATTTATAATTTTGGGGAACTATTGGGACAGCCCCATTTTCTTTGCGGTAAGATTCTTGGACGCGTCGAGTGGCTAAGGCTCGCGTCATGAAACAAGATGACGTCCTTCGATAATTTGGTCTCTCCGGTAAAGAGCCTGTCGCCTATATTCAGGAAGAGGAGAGAAACGAAAAAGCAGAGAAGAAAGAACTAAAAGAAGCTTGAGCTGTGAAGACAAGAAGAGAAGCTGAGGGGAGAAGAGAAGCTGAATAAAGAAAGGTTGAGGCACTATGAAAAGGAATTAAATAAGAATAACTTAAAACCTTCTCAGTTAGTTCCAGGAATGAAGCCCCCCCCCCCCCCCAGATCCACGCTTTAAATCTCCCAGCGTTTAAGGACAGTTTTGATTTAAGTGCTTATCTTACTCATTTCGAAAAGATTTTCGGGGTAAATCACTGGGATATCCAAACTAATGGAGTCGCCTTACTTTTGACTCTCCTTAATACTCAGTTGCGAGATATATTCATTTCGCTACTCTCCGAGGTTACCCTCGACTATTCGACCCTTAAGTCCGAACTCTTGGCTAAGATAAACATGAATTCGGACTTCTAATGGGGCAAAGTTTTGTCAGGCAAGGTTGCTACCTGGCCAGGCTTACCGCCAGTTCGGATTCACCATCAGAAGAAGTCTACAGTTTTTGTTGGACTCCGCCCAGCTAAACGGCCACTATGAGTCTCTGTCTGGCTTCATTTTGCGAGATCAATTGTTGGCTACGTTGCCCTCTGAAATCTGTGCATTCATGAAGGACCGAAGAGCTGCTTCCTTTAAAGAATGCATCGAAGAAACGGATTTCCACGCGACCAAGCATACTCTCTACCCCAAGGAGCTCTCTACCCCAAGGAGCTCTCTACCCCAAGCAGCTCTCTACCCCAAGGAGCTCTCTACCCCAAGGAGCTCTCTACCCCAAGGAGCTCTCTACCCCAAGGAGCTCTCTACCCCAAGAGTAAAAGCCATTTTTCTAAATTTCATCCGAAGAACGCTCCCAAATTTGTAAAGGTCTCAGGTTTCTTCCAACCGAAATATCATCCCCCGTCTGAACCTAGGGATGTTTAGCCACTCATGTTTAATCCCCCTGTGTCGGATTACCCCAAACGATCCATTATCTGCTTTTCTTACGGAACCCCCGGGCATGTGAGGACGAACTGTTCCGGAAATTCTCAAATCCGTTCTGCTCCCAGCCACCAAGTCCACCAAATAAGCGGCTCTCTTTCTCCTCCCTCTGCTCGCCGCGAAACGCCTGGTTCCCCATCAGCGAATAGTCCCTCGGGACCTCAAGTTAATTTTTTATTTAACGAGAGATCCCCTGGTGGGCTCGAATTTAAAACCGGATCAGTTAATGGTTACCTGGTTTCAACACTAGTCAGAGATACGGGATGCACGTGCATCGTCGTATCGGAAAAGTTGCCTCCCCCAGTGAGCCCTGACCACGATAAATTGGTAGTAGTCCAGGACTAATTGGGACGAGCCAATCGCTTGCCAATGGTCCGTTGTTTCATCGAATGCCAGTAATTCGCCGGTTGAGATGACTTCGTAGAATCCCCTATTAAATTCTTCGTCATATTAGTCGGCCAGAGCCCACAGCTCTTCCCTAGGCCCGTTTCTCGGCCCGCCATCACGAGGGCCCAAGCCATAGACAACGCGGCACCCCTCGTAACTTTAGAACCCCCCTTTTCCCCTGAGTACGAGACTCTGAACAACGAGTCTTCTGTAGAGGCCCAGAATGAGTATCCTTCCCTACAGCCATTGTGGGAAAAAGCGAGGACAATCGAGCACGATTCAGTTCGTGCTCACAAGGAGATCTCCTACCTCGTTGAGGGTGAACTGTTGTTCCGTTCCTAACCACACCCCTACGCGCTCGCTATGTATCCTCCGCTCCTATGACAGGACCTATTTTGACATTAAGTCAAAAGAAAGACAGTTCAAGCCCCGTGACGAGGTCCTGCTTCTCCTGCTCACTAAGACAAATAAACTTGTTTCCCAAAGGAAATGCGCTTTTTCAGTTCTCGAAGCCCGTGGCCCCGTGGAATACCTTATCCAAATACCCTCCAATAATAAATTGTTTTACGTCAACATGCTAGAACGTTACCGCCGCCGCGCCTGCATCAAAAATAATGTTATCCTGGATGAAAAGGCCGTGATGAAAACCTCTTATCCCCACGAAACTCTTAACCTAGTCCAGACAGTTTGCGTAGAAGCTGATAATGCGTACCTACTCCCGTTGCTCCCCAGAACATATAAAGACTTCCCCAAGGAGATTGATCTAAATGCACACCTGGAGCCTGCTCAGAAAGCCCAGTTATTCCGGTTGTTAGAGGCCTACATCCTGCCCATTCATTTGCGATCCCAGTTCAGTGGGGAGGACGAAAACTTACTAAAATTAGAAATAATCGAACCCTCCTCGTCAGATTACTGTTCCCCTATTGTTATAGTTTAGTAGCCAGGCCAGTCCTTTCGAATGTTTATGGACTGTCGGAAACTTTAGGCCGTAAAGGTTGTTTTCGATGCTGAACCAATCCCGTTGATAGACCAGAGCCTACATTTGTTCTTAAATGGTCTGAATAATGTGTCATTCTATTTTAATAATGTGTACGTAGCTACACGCACATATGATGAAAATATAATCTTCTTTCGTTCACTCTGTAATAGGCTTCGAGAGCATGGTCTGACCATGGGTCCTTCCAAGTGTCATTTTGCTTACGACACTATCAAGTACCTTGGATTTCACATTGGGGAAAATCAAATAATGCCCTAGAAAAAAAATGTCAGGGCCATTTCAAATATGCCCCTTCTCCGTACTAAGAAGCAGCTACGTTCCTTCTTGGATTCAACCTCCTTCTACAGGCGCTTTGTTCCCAACTTTGTCGTTTTAGCATCTCCTTTGAACTCTCTCCTTAAGAAAAACTCGCCCGATTCCCTCATTTGGAGCGCCAAGGCAATTTCTCACTTCCACGAGATGAAGGATAGGTAATATCTTCCCCCATATTGCGGCTCCCGAACCCGAACAAATTGTTTGGAATCCGTACGGATGCAAGCAACGATAGCATCGGTCACATGTTGCTGCAGTACGAAACAGAATGGAATATTTATCCTATCGCATATTCAAGCGGGAAGCTGATACTGCATGAGAGAAACTATGCAGTAATAGTACTTGAGGCTCTGGCAATAGCTTTTGCCGTCCGGAAGTGTAAAATGTATCTGATAGGTCAGGAGTTCGTGATCGAAACGGATCACCGTCCTCTGGCGTACTTAAGAAATTTTAAAAGCCAAAACGGAAGACTGATGCGCTGGAGTCTCCTATTGATGGAATATCAATTCCTAATTGTGTATTTAAAAGGTAGTGAAAACTGTGTAGCAGACAGTCTTAGTAGGAATCCAGTAGATGACCCTTCCTGCTGAAGGTAGAACTCCATACATCCTATAAGTTCATGTATATATTCGAGCTTGTTGCTTGCCCATGTAAAATTTATTTTTGTGCGTGAGTGCGCAGGCCAGCATTTTAGTGTATTGCTTATATATACGTGTTGGAATTATTGTTGTTATTTTAATTATTTCTTGGATTGTCCGTCCGCTTGATTGATTCCTTATTCTAATTTGTGCTATTGCTTTTACATGAAACTATATATATTTTAATTATGTAATTAAAAACCCATCAACCTAAATATATGTGGAAGTTTTATCCGTCGTCTAGGATCAAACAGAACAAATCCTGTACCTTGAAGGCAGCAGTTTCCACTGGAAATTTTAATACCGATGGTTTTTGTTCGAGATGCCTTTTTTCCTTCCTCTTCTTGTCGAGAAAAACGTAATCTTTGAAATGGAGGCATGTGAGGGAAAAGGACGCTAAGAAGAATATCCCCTTCATTTGTTTCATGAATTCCTTCCCTAGCTATGTCTCTTAAGTATAACTCCACGTGGAGTAATCTCTGAATTCAAGTAGAAAAATAAATGAAGAAATAATTTGAATATCCGTCAGCGCCTCAAAGGTGCAGTTAATTAAGTTGGGTGCTAAAAGTCTTTACCTTGCCACTGAAGCACTAATGTCCGTTGTTGGGAAAATGCTAGCCGAAGTTCCCAAGACACCATGTAAAGGCTATTAAGACGTGGGTCAGGCGACAGATGCTAATCCATCTTGCTGCTGGAAGTGCTCAGCCAGTCGTCTGAGCCTGACAACGAGCAGAAACCAAAAAAATAACCGTCATATAAATACCCTGGGTCTTCGAATTTCGACAGATTGAGTTTGAAAACCCGTCGCCTTCGGTTCAGATCGTGAGTCTGTTTCCACAAGTCCCTGGTATTTGCTTATACCATCGAGGTTGGATCTCGCAAGAAAGATCCATCTCTTTTGTGAAGGATTACTCTGCTCAGAGCAAGACTCGAATCGTTTCATCCCCGAAGGATTGGCCGGCAATCCTCTCGTCTCATCGGGAAACCCCCCCTCAAGGATCTCTAGCTTCCCGTCTGAGACTTCGCGCAAGCCGCTTCAGAGTCTCCATTCTTGGAGGTTGCACTTCTCTGGAGCAGAGGTGCCATCGTCCCTCTTCAAGGAGGATCGTGAACTAGTCTTCTGCTCCCTCCCTCCCCTTCATCCTCGTCACCATCAGGATATTTGGCTGAAAATCACATCCATTTTACGTCTCCATTCCACCGTGCCGCCTCACTAAATGATTTCCCTCCTCGAGGTGACCCCATTAAGGTAAAACGACCCTTGCCTCTATCTCTCGTTAATCGATCCACTTTCCGACCTATAAATATTCCCTCTGTATAACTGATTTAGAGTATCTCATTTAAAAGCTGATTAACGAGTAAGTAACGTTACGCGATTGCCAATTAATCTATATTCTGTCATAATTGTCTTTATTTGCATTACCTATATTTTCCGTATGTATATATATGTTAACTAGTGACTTAGTCAAATTAATTCTTTTTTTTTCACTCTTTAAATGTATCCTTGAACTGCAACTTGGTAAACTGATTAAACGCTATCGGTCCCTGTAGTAAAATCACACTCTTATACCTCGTAATCAACGGATTACTCTTACTAATTGAACGTACTTCTACGTAGCGAAGGACGCATGCGTACATTATAAGATATAGGTATATATATATATATATATATATATATATATATATATATTTATACAGACGTATTGCCTGAGGAGGTTGCCTATTCCTCGACACAAGCCATTAGATAAATCGCAGACGTCGTCGGGTCGGTTATCTGACCGTGCTTGTGTATAAGCCGTTGCTCCAAGCGGGTCGTCAAAGGCATGCCTGACAGGCATCTTTCGATAAACTTCCGCGGCGATAACGAAGCAAGAGGATTCTATCTGGGGCCCGAAATCCAAATCAGCGAGAGGGTGCTAAGCCTTTAGGCGCTGCGTCTTGAATCGAAGTGTGACCCACTTCCGACGGCAAACAAAATCTCTTCCTGTGAAGCCTTATATGTTTCCAAGCGCGGAAACGAACAATTTAGTATTGAATCAGTAGGCTGGCACTGCTCACGCGGAATTCCAGCGGTAATCACAAGGATTCATTGAAACTAGCCTAAGGACACACATGCTCATTCATAAGCGACTTCCTGTTACTCTAAAGGACTCGCAGGCAAGAAACCATTTGTTCAGATCTACGGCAGTCAAGGACGTAAGGACTCATTCTGGAATACGCGCATCGCTCCCTGCCCTGCAGGGATACTCCCTCGAACCACCACTCGAGGCCCCTTTCCCCCTTTTTGGAAAATCGTAAGCCTATTACGTTTTCTCAATCACCGTTGAAGAATCGTGACGCTTTCCGACTACGTAACTTCACCCCTTATTCTCCTCCTATTTTCGCTCGAGTAAATATTGTGCTACTCATAGCTCGTGCCGAAGCATTTCATTGTAAATTAATTCCTTTGTTGAACGATTAGTTTTCCGATAGTGTATAAATTATTGTTAATTCCTGTTATTTGTTTATATAGTAGTAAAGATTATTTTTTGTTTCTCTTGTTTAAATCTCAGAACAACATAAATAGCCATTAATCCATTTTCTATGTCGGTGAACAGAATACACGCACTCTCGAATATCCCCCATACTTAAAAGGGACTTCTTTCCCCTGTGTCTAGGGCGGGCAAGCGAAGGTCAGTGAAATCTCTCTGACCGACGAAACCTTTAATTTTTATTCATTTATGATTTGTTTATATTTAATAATAACATTCGAAAATTTTATTTGTTCATTTATGGGCCATGCCTGAAGTTAATTTTGTTTAGCTATCTTTTACTAAATATTAGCCTCTCACGAAAATACTAAAAAATGCAACTAATTTAGCTAATCATTTAATCATTTATTTAATCATACATCAATCTTTATTCTTTCATTAATAATACCAGAACTACTTATTAACCGTAGTATTCTGGCAAGACTGACCAGTCAATCTAATTCAATCCATCCCTCTTTATTCCTTAATTGGAAATAAGCTGTAATTAAACTTAAATGTTTTGTCCATATCTAAAGCGGTATTCTTCTTTCTTCTTGTATTTGAAGAATCAATTAATGGATAATTTTCAGGCATTCATTGAAAAGAATATTTACATATTTTGTCCATCAGTTCCCCTTGTATCGATTTCAATAAGGCATTTAAACGAGGCATTAAATCTGTGCAAATAATCTCCTCCCATTTGTGAGCGTTCGATTTAAAAAAATCAAGAAGAATTTTGAAAAATATAGATTCGATTTTGTAGAATACAGTAAAGATATCCTTAATAAACAAAGGAAAAAACTTATGAGTAAGATAAAAAGATATTCTTTACGAACTTAAGTAATGATCCTGTCAATTATGTGTAAATGGTTATTTAGCGATATTGCTAACCGCTTTAATTTTTTTATAGTTGGATTTTGTGATAGAGAAAATATGCTGATTCACTAAGAAATATTACATGCTTTGCGCGGGCGGATGCTTCACTATACAAGCAGGAAAAATACCTCATCTTCGAAATAACAGCAAATTAAACTGCCATTTCTGTATACCAGGTTTACACCGTTGTTGTTTTTCATACTCCTCTTCTAGAGTACAATCCCTGAGGCTTTAAGGAATTCTTTAATAAAAAGGCAATTTAGACTCAATCACAATACACATTTAAAACTTCGTTCTGATTTTTATTGTTATGTAGGCAATGTAGATGCAAATACGCTGCGATTATATATTATCTTTATTCATGATATCTGGTAGGAATTCTTCTTGCTGGCACTTGGCGTGGAGCAAGAGAGTAAATTGTGTGGAGTGCGAAGTGATAAAAATGAAATATGATTCACATCTCTTCTCAGTGCCATTATATTAGTTTGAGTGACATGAGATGCGACTCAAACTTAATCTTAGATGGGATATTTGTACTTTCATATCTTATTGTCATTAATTCAAATGCGTATTATTTTGGTATTAATTCTTCCATCGACATGTTTGTCTATATCTCTCATACAAACTGTAGAGATGAGATGCAATTTCTTAACCGAAGACATTTATCTATACATTTATTGTTCTACAACAAGATTTGAAGTCTCAATTTTGTGGTATTATACTGCAAATGACCAGTTTTATATCGCATTCGTTTACTTTCTTAACATTGTATAATTATATGTATATCACCACATGATATATAACTATCATCAGCCTATCAAAAAATTGAAAGTTCCATTAAGTTTGAGATATTGGCAACTAGTTGATTTTTAGTAAGTTTGACGACGCCTACCGATGGTGATTAGTTGATTCCGTCCAGAGATTTAACAGAATCGTTGTAAATTTTGTAAAAATTTCACATATGGAATAATAATCAATTAAGGGTACCCCTAGATTGTTGAGTATGCATCACATTGAAGATTGCATAAGAAATTTCCTTTTTCGCATGAATGACCCAAGAAGAATCATTTTTTCCAGCAAAATCAACTCAAGGAGTTACATAGAGTCACTTTTGTGGTTAATTTTAAAGTTAATTGAATATTGGTGGACGTCATTTAATAATTACATATCAAAAGGGTTAATAACTGTATTTTCAACTGTATAATATATCTCTGTATCACTCTTTCAATCTCTATCACCACTCACTCTCAAACTTAATCTCGAAATCATACTTTATCGCACCCTCACTCTTAGTGTCACTATATTATTCACTCTCATTCACAATTTCTCGCTCTCTCACTCTCAAACTCGGGGAACAATCAATTGAAACACTATTGCTGCAGCCTTGTAACTTTGCTTTTTTAGTCCCAATTCTCTTTGGAGCCATTAGATAATCCTATCAATACTCTTCTTTTGTTCAATGTTGTAAATTTCCTTCCCTTTTCGCTTTTTTTTTAGTTTAAAACCCTTTTAATCCTGTTTTATCGCAATTTTAAAAATATACGAGAGGTAGAATGTGTAATTGAAAGGAAATTGCATAATAATTGAAGATTAGAAATCTAATTGACATGGTCAGAGCTCGGTCATCCTTATATAACAGCACTAAAACTAATTTAACCTTAGATTACTAACGATGTTTCGAGAATCATAAGCAAAGCTCTCCAAACCAGTTCCTATATTTTGAACTACTAAATTCCATCTTAATCCTATTTTAGACGATATATTTGGCGATCCAAAGAACACCAGCACATATAACTGCTACCTGATGAGAACTCGGAACATTTCAGGCGAGATAACTATCATTGGAAAGTGAGGAGAAGGATGGTAAATAATCATATTGAGGCAACAAAGATATTGTACTAAAATTGTGCAAATTAATTTTGGTGGCTCCACTAAATTGTACTACAAACGGAAACGATAACACGAAGAACTTGCGCAGGAATAATCCGCTACTCCTTCAACTCCTTCATTGTCTACTTGTTTTTTCTATAGAACTTGTGTGGCAATTGCATTATTTTTTATCAATTCAGAGGTAGATGCGATTATCTGACATCCATTGCCTTTTCACAATATATCTTTTCTCTATACTTCGCAAAAAGTGAAAATTATTAGCTACAATCTGTGCCTCTGTCCTTATTCTATATTATATTAGTTACTATAATTCATTTACGCGTATCTCATTTTTGTAAAATAAATAACATTCTCGATAGTCACTTATATAATGAAATCATCCTAAACGTCAGCTGCATATAAAAATGATTATTACAATAAAGAAACAAAGAAAGCAGCTTTGCTCATGCAAATCCCACCGAAGTAGGAATGTTCTATAATTTCCAAATTTAGTCTCGTAAATCACAAATGACGATAACAGATACTAAACTAAGGGCAAAGTATTTAACAACTACGTTCCTCACTTGGGTGAGGAAAAAGGAGTTCGGTGTAGGTGTATATATATATATATATATATATATTCTTACTTTCATGATTATATTGGGCATCAGCTTAATCGTTTGGGTGTGTAAAAAACGAATATTGTGGCGAAGTCGTGGGGATCATAACAATTAGACCCGAAGCAAAACGGCTGAAAATAGTGAAAATGTAAGATGGCTAAGAATGATTGGTTGACATGGGTCTCTCCTCATTCTGCGGTTAATATAATTACCCTTCTATTTCTTTCTTCTTATTCTGTATATATATATATATATATATATAATATATATATATATATATAAAGTGAACCAAACTTTTAAGAACTATCTTTAGGTTATTCTCTGTTGTCTTTTGTAAAGGAGTCTTGAGGCAAGCGCTAACAATCTTGCACAAATGAGAAGACCTTTAATTTTTCAGTCCGCACGTCTCTCATCTATTCTGCCTCTTTTGGAGCCGATTCGATCGATCCATAATGACAGGTACTGAGTAGATAAATTACCCGAACGGGATATGGATTCACAAATAAAGAGCAAAACGTTTCTTATCCTGGAATAACAAATATCTCCATTTTTTTAAAGAGAAGATACACTTCATATGACAAAATTGCATAAAAGAATCCATAAGCAGAACTATAAATAGGAATCAGATGCTAATATAATAAAAATGGAACATACATTAAGGCAATTATGACTCTTATGCTTAACGAAAAATACGTTTTACAAGATCCAAGATAATATATACTTCACAGAGTTATTAAGATTTAAACATAAAATAAGATTCGCATGTTTAAAATGAGAATACGCTTTTATACCCTCAACAAGTATATAAGCTTAGTTCTAAAAAAATAAATAGCATTTATAAAAGTTCCATTACATCTAATATTGCTTCATTCAATTAAACAACAAATAATTTGAATAGTTAAAAAAGCAGATAGGATTTCCATCTAAGGGCAAAGAGTATTTTAAAGATTTGATACTAATGAGGCTTCATACGCTTAAGGATCAAATAAACATGTTACTTGACAAGTTTAAATACTATGCAAATATGCCTCATGCGATTTAATAGTAAATTGGCGACCTCCACTCGAAGATCAAGTAGCTTGCTTTGCTCAAACGCAAAATGCTTCATATACAGAGCAATATTCACTCCTTCCTGCCTTTCCCCAAAATCCCTCCTCTGTTATATGACCTCACATAGCAACGGCCACCATCGTCGCAACACTGAACTCACAGCATACATTTAATTAAGTATCAAATGCGTCAACTCATTAAAAATATTCACTGATTATGAAAAAAATTACATTTTTAAAAAGACTCAATTCATTATTCACTCATTATCTTCGTAATTACCACTCATGAAAAATTCTAACTGGAATTTTTGTTTCATTCTCTCAATTTGTCGTTTTATAATTTCGAAAATTTATTTATAAATGGGGTTAATCAATTTATCTCGCAATATCGTACTAAATTAAATTTCCTCGCTCCATATTCAATTAATTATCATGGTAACTAGGGTATAATATAATTATGCATATATCCTTTATTTTCCTGTAGTGTGTTGGAAGATGATAAAAATAACATTGTCTATGAAGAGTTGATTATATATTAATTAGTTGAGTAATATATTATTAACTAAATGAACAGTAAATCTAAAGTCCTTCTAACTTATCTAATGGTGGATCAGAATTTAGGGAGCAAATCCAAGATGACAGGGTTATTATTTTCTTTCAATATCCATAATAATATACCTATCTTCAAGATACCTTAGGACAATGTGCATATCAAATAATAGCAAACAACTATACCTATGTAGTATTAACCATAAAAACACACTCAATAATCGATTCGTCACCAACACCCTCTGCATTTTCTGTATCTCTTTTCTGAATCTCTCTTCGGCCTCGAATTCTAACAGGAAATTTTAAAGAAAATGAAGAGGGCAACAGAGGCTTAAGAGCTTAAAGAGCATTCTAAAAGATATCGAAAGGAACTGAACCTCATCTCAGTTCATACAAGAGGCACAGGACAACTAGAGTTGAACAGGAATGGCATAGCACTTCATTATTCTACATTTAGTTTACAATACCATCATCAAACTATACAAGACGAATACAAGAATTGAGCATTTTTTTTTTAGTATTTCCTATGTCAGGTATAATTCATTTTACTAATTTATTAATCTACTCTGATGAAATTTATTTTTTTGTTTTTACAAGCGTAATAATCAGTAGTTTTACAGCAGTTCATTTTATTGTTTATGACTATAAAACAAACGGGGAGGGGCGTTGTATTCTAAGGAAGTGCGATTAAATATACGATACATTCTTGGCAAATTGTTTTCTTCCTTTTAATATCATCCAGCCCTATTTTCTTATGTAGTATGTTTATTATTTTCTCGACCAGTAATTTGCTGTTGGTTTCTTATTTCTTATTTATGACTTATATAGGCAAAACTTGCATATTGGTTGCACGTAATTGATCCCACAAAGAAGCTGAAGTTGAAAATATAAAGTTTTTTATCTTCGTAAGATGATAATTTTTGAACTTATAATAAGACCTTTTTCACCAGTATTTTTTTAGTGATAAGACTTCTAAGTATTGGTTTCTTTGTTATCACTAAATCGTTTACCATATTCAATTTTTCTGGTTTATCTTATATTAATCTGGTGTTACTTACCGTGATTCTTTCTCTACTCAGGGAACAGTTTGCGTAAATTCAAATTTACTTAATCCATTTTATTGACTGAGCAATGGAAGTTAGAGGTGGAATAATTATAATTCGTCCTTGAATGAAAAAGTCTCGCTATGACATTCTAGAAATCCAAAATAGACAATGAGCTGATTGTTTTAGTACCAATGGAAAGTTTATCTTCCTTGAACATTTAACTCTAAAAGTATCAAGAAATCCACCAAACTATAATAAAATTTGAGGCAAAATACCTGGAGGTCATGTTTCTTTGGTCATATTATTCAATTGTTTTTATGTGTTTTTTTTGTACTAGTGATTTGATTTTATTCTGAACTATATACATAAAGAAATAGAGGCGAGGGTAAGAAATGATTTACCTATATTGCGAGTATATTAGTGAGTCATTCATTATTTAACTACAATTAAAACATTTGAAATATTTCTAGCAGAGTAACCTTCTTTATAAAGGGAATATAAAAGTCCTCTCAAAATTTACTAATTTATACGTCGATCGTATTAGCAAATATATTTGTTCCACATTAGGCAAAATTTAATTACTTAGAAAGAATAAACATTTTTGATCCATGTACCCCACAACAAACCTTGCCGCAATTCTATTGCTTAAAGGGATTGTCTTTCCAAGAATCGAACTGACATTAAAAAACATTAAACTGTGGACAATGAAATGACTCATCGTACGATCCGATTTCCGTTTCCTTTTTTTGTTTCTCTCTTGGGTTTCATTGATGAAATCTAACTAAAAATGCATGCCTGCAAATTTGGATCGTTTTACAGGTATGGTACCAATCAATTTGATTAAAAGTATCTACTCTATGGTCGAATTATGATAGTTTACAGTTACGGGCAACTTTTTACGATGAGACTCGTTAAACTTATTAACTTAGGAGTTAAACTTAGAATGTACATATTTTAGGATTTTGGGGGACTCTATTAATTGGTCGCAGAATCAGTTCTTGGTGAACAATAAATTTCAGTTAATTTGAGTGGCGTGGATTAAATTAGTGTTCCTGAAACAGGAACCTCCTTTAATGTCTTTTGGCCTTGAGATTCTCATATAGTGGAAGATAAATAAATTTTTTAGCCTTTCCTAAATCGGATCATTCTTGTATTGTAGTTTCTTATGACCTAAGCAAACATCCACTTAATTTGGGATTGTCAATGCATCCTTATTTACATAGAGAGAGGTGTTGGCCGTTAATTAGATCAAATTTGATACATACCACTCATTGCTATTAAAAAGAAAGTCCGACATCTCAGAAACTAGATTAAATATCTTGTTTTTATTCTCCATTGAGCGTCTGTAATATCAAATAAAAATTCTTCAGTAGCCCTTCGAATTAGCTTCTACTAATTGTTTATACAACTTAGTTTCTGCAAAAATGACGGGCTGTATGCTTTATTCCCAAACTGTTCAGTTGAGCTTTTCTATTATAAATCTGAAGCAATTTGGAGGCATAAACCTTATCGAAATTCAGGAGTAATGTTGTGTTTCGGCTTATTCTTCCTTCCATGAATTTTCCTATAAATTCTAATGGAACGTAACATGTGTCCCTAAATCAATAGTATAAATTTTATGATTGGCGTTTTTTTTCTTCGGTGCCTTGATATGCATTAGTAGTTGGACCAGATTTATGCTGAAATATATTTCAGTTTTAGTTAACTATATCATTTTACCTGTAATTTCGGTCCATAAAATTTCAGCTCGATAACGGAAAGTGCTTTTCGAAATGCCTATTATATCATCAGCTGGAGTTTTAGTATTCATTGAATAAAAGAATTCTAACACACCTACCTATCTTCGAGCAGATATCCTAGAATCTTCTTGATTCGGAGTTATTGGACCGTGGATTTGATTCACTTTAGGTTATTTGTTGATTGAAAGATCCGATTCGATAGCCCGATACCGACACAAATACACTAGTATTAAACCTTTTATCCATGCCATTGCGTTCCATGTTTCTCTAACAGCATCCAATAGCTATAATATTAATATATATGGTGTCCAATAACTACACCCATAAGGCTTTAATTTTTTATTATGTTGCAAACAAACTATGACACTACCTATAGAAGAGAGAGCTTAAGTCATTTTGCTAGGCTGAACCTGCAGTCACCGGGAATTAGCCACAGATGATAACAACATTCATACAGACTACGCACCAATCACACATAAATGTGTCACAGGATGCTTAACCAAACTTAAGGAAACTGAATCAGTAGTTGTTAATCATTACAGCGGACTTTCAATGATAGTTAATCAGGTCAATATCAGTAACAATGTGTTGGTTTGCGTCGCTCTTATTCCAAAGAGGTCACTTTGATGTATGTCTAGTCAAACTGGCATCTCCAAGATCAGTATCCACCAAAAGTTGGCACTTCATCCCTGTCAAAACTTTACAAACTTCAAAGCCATCAACGTTTAAGTGAAGATGTTCTTTCTAGGCGAGTTCAGTTTTTGCATACATCCCTATTACAATACAATGGTTAAAACTTTTACTCCGCTTGACTTTTCTTTCTGAGGCCACCAGAAAGTTAAATCTCACTAGGTCAAAGTTCAAATCATTTTCAACCTCAAAGCAGTAATTGTAGAGGCGTCTGAATAAATTTCTGCTACTGTGATTCAGAAAGTTCAGTTGTATTAAAGATTGCCTCTTTAATTTTGTGTAGGACACAACGTCTGTCACTTTGAAGAGAAAGGTAGAATAAAACAAAATCTACTGGAAGTTTCATAACCAGGATTGAGGCATCAGTGCTTAACAACAAAGGCCTCATCGGTAAGGATAATTCCGTCTCCTACGAAAAGAAACATACAGGTGGTGTATTAAACGACTTATCCGAAGGAACATTCAAATGGACCTTCAAAGTAAATACAAGGTAAGATGAAGGATTATTCAGGAATTACCCTAATAGGGCTCACCCCAATTTTCTCCATAGAGGCGGGGCCTATTAGGGAAGTGCTTGGGCCACATATCAAACGGCTCAGGTACGTAGAAGACACGATCGTGATCGTCTTACGATACTTCAACCATGAGAGGTTGCTCCGTAGATGAATGAGAATCACGACACCATCAAATTTAGTGCAGAGGAAGAGGGATAAGAAGACACTCTTCCATTCTTAGACGTCAAACTGCACAGGATTGACGAAGGCTTGAAATTCTCCGTCTAGAGGAAGCTAATCAACAACGATGACTTTATCGACTCTCTGTTGGCCCGCGACCCTCGAAGAAAAATAGGCATCGTCATCGGGTTCTTCCTGCACGCACGGAGGATCTGCAGCCAAGAGTTCATTTCACAGGAGGAGAAGTACATCCAAGACTCCTTCCAAAATCTAGGATACCCGGTGGCCTTTATCAGGAAGGCAAAGAGAAATTCCATTAACATCGTTCAGCGTGCTGCAGCAGCAGAGAAGGAAGGTCTAGTAAAAAAAGTACATCTCAGCCCCTACTAGCCCCCTATCAATCGAATTAGGAAGAAACCTGCCTACATTCATTAGAGCCTCCCTTCGCGTCGGTATTAAAGTTGAAGATATCTGCCGCTTCAAACCATCGACGGAGATTAATAGGAACTCCGCGGTATACAGTATACCCAGCAGAGACTGCCCTGAGGCCCAACTTAGTGAGACACAAAGAGACATGGATACCAGGGTAAGGGAGCACAAGCTAGACATTCGGGCAGGGCGGTTCAGCAACGCTCCCACCGAACACCTGCGAGATGCTTACCACCGCATCAGCTCGAGGAAAACGAGAAAAGTCGCGTATGCATCCAACAAAAGGAGGAGGAAGGCATTGGAAGTGGCATTCATAGCCACGTGTAAATGCCTGAACAGCAAACCAGGCTTTTTCAACATAAGTCAGAACGCGGCCGAACAAGTGGTCTTTTCCTTACTTTTGCCTTCTCTACCGTGAAATTGATGCAGAGGAACAACTTCACGGCGTAAGACTGCCAGGCCCACTAGCCCGGACAAATCATGAAACTGACCAATCAGCGACGAGCTCGGACGATGGTCAGAGTAATGTTTAGTCACATGCAGATATGAGCCGGGGGTCCCATTTAAAAAAAAACTAAGAACCTACTAGGCGCGCTTCGCTCATTCTGGCAAAAAGCCCCAGGACAATCAGGGCTTACAAATTTAAATTTTGAAAAGGCACCAGCTAATAGGATATTTAACGCCTGTCTGAATATGGGATAGTTTCCAGAGGCTTAAAAACCTGCCAATATGATTTTATTTCTTAAGCTACCGGCCAATGTCAGTTCTAGAATTTGGCGGGAAGCTAATCAAGAAGATCCCTAAACAAAGATTGGTGTCTCACCTGGAGGAGAACTCCCTCTTCAACCAATATCAATTCGGTTATAGAATAAAGTGAAGTACGGAGATGGTGATTATTCACGGAAAAGCTAGCCCAAGCAAAACGGGAGAGAAGTTATGTGGAGATTGTTTGTCGGGATGTATCAAAGGTGTGGGATAAGATCTGGCAACAGAGAATGCAGTACAATATCTTACGAAATTAAAACTGAGAAAGAACTCTCTGTGACTATGCCATGGAGAGAGCGGCGTATATCAGTTTAGGGTGCACGGATGGACCAGAGTTTCCACTCACTGCGGGTGTCCGACATGGGGTGGGGTAACTGTTCCCCACTCTCTACTTGAATTACACCGCTGATGTTCCAGCCTCTTTGAACCTCACTTGCCTCAACATTGATTTCACTGATGATTTCACCCAGATAATCATTTGTCCATGGAGGAATGCACTTTAGCAAGCTCGTATGACAGCAGCAGAAATTCAGAACTTTAACATCTGATTCCCCCTGGAAAATACGCAAAACCAAGAAAAGTTCAACGTAGTTCCTATAGCCAGGAGAGTAATATACGATGCAAAGGTGGGGGATAGAGGCAATCCCTACAGCATGGAGTGCAATGTACTCGGAATGAAGATTACTTCAACCAGCTACACGAGGCACGTTGCCGAAAGAATCCCCTAGTCTACAGCTGCAGTCAGAACTCTATACATGTTTATAAATCTCCACGAAAGCAATAAGAAAAAGATCTACAATGTAATTGTAAGATCAACGCTGCTATACCTCCGCTTTCGCCATCTCGTCTTTCTCAGAGACACAAACGAGGAAACTACAAGTGGTGCAGAACTAATTGTGTACTAATTACAGGTACACTCATGCGAGAAAGAAGACGCTCGGAAGACCGGCAGCAGGAGTCGGGGTTAAGTTCCATTAAAATATCATGGAAGAACTGACAAGGAATATGCAAGAACTGGATAATTGAGAATTAAACGAGGATATTGCCTAAATGATTAACCGCAACAGAAGAGGTATAATTCGCACCAGATTTCAGAGCTATTCTGGGCTTTTAGCTGGTGGAGCATATGTGCCGTTTTACGCATAAGGATGTTTTTTACTCAAACCATTGACAAATAAAACCGATCAAGTAAAGAAAACCCAATTACAACACCGCACCAATTTCTACAAGAATTTACTGAATATCTACAGCAAATTTAGCGATGAAGAACTACCTATAACGAAGAAGACATCAACGAAAAAACAAAAGACACGATTTACACTCACTGCAAGATATACTACAACAGCAAATGTTCATACCATATAAAAGAACCTTAATTTTATAGAAGACAAATGGCTTGAACGCTATAATAATATAAACTATCTCAAAGACAACAAAGGAACCACATAAGAAGTAAATATTAAAAAGAGATATGCCTGATCACCAGGCATTTAGCATCGTTTCGCACCCTACCACACTTATTTCTCTGTTCACCACTTGTCTATTTTCAGCTATCTATCCCCACACCCTTTCTTTGTCCCCTACATCCACCTACCCACTTACATTAATTCATTCATTAAACACAAAGAGAAGCGACCACGGGTTTGAATTCCCTCGAGGAGGCTGCACACCCGGCTACGACGGCTGATTTCGCGCTAGCTAGCAAAAGTCCGTTACTTTTCACCCCTCGAGAGGAGCCCACCCGGGTTCATCTACTCATTCATCATCATCCTTATCCTTGACAGCCAAATTAGCGAGGAATGGGCCTGCGGGTTAGGAAGGCCTAGAAAACTTAAATACGTAGTAATCATCGAGTATCGTAGGGTCCCGTTGAGAACCGAGCCTGGGAAGCCAAAACTCGAGAAGGGGGTTTTGATAAGAGCCTTGTACACAGAGCTAAAAAATAGCCATTACAAAGCTAATCGATATACCTAATTGGTACATAGCATTAAACTATGAACAAGAAGATGTAGAACGGCTAGAAGCACCGGAAGGCGCCTGAATTCAAGGGACCATCGGACTAGTACCAAAACTACCACCACACTGTTGGCCAATCGATCATTCGCATACTGAAAAGTAGACCTTTACGTTGAGTCTCATACAAAAGAATACCTCAAAACGGACCTGGAATGAGAAAGCACTTACTTAAACATAACGGAAATAATAAAATTTGGCCACCACACTCACGTCTTCAAAGTAGTGTGCTTATCAACAGATATGGCCAACAGTGTGTTACAGAATGGCCTTCTGGCATTCAGAATGAAAATCCCAATGAAGAACATAACAATTGGAAAATTCACAAACTCACTTGCATGTCTCTAGTGTTATGCACTAGAAAAATGTGTTCCGAATGCGGAAAAGATGGCCACTTCTTCCGAGAATGCACAGAAACAACAAAGAAGTGCCTAAACTGCCAAGGTCTACACACGAATAATTAGAATTAATCTTATCAAGGCATCTTCTATAATCATTGGAAAATTAAAAAATATTTTAAACGAGTGCTTAAACACTAGTTACTTCTCTGATAGGTATAAGCTAGCAGAAATGATATTGGTCCCAAAGCCCAGAAAACCACTAAACAATCTCAACAGTCTTAGAGAAAATCCTTAACAGAAGACTAAAAGAATATTTTAAAGAAAATGACCTTTATGATGATTATCAGTTCCGATTTAGAAGAGGCAGAGACACTACAATGGCGCTTGGCATAATAACGGAGAAAATAGCAAAGGCTAAAGCAGAGAATAACTACATTGATCTATTCCTGAGAGATGTAGAAAAAACATTTAACAATGTCTGGGTTAGAGGAATGCAATATAAGATCATAAATCTCCAGATGAATAGCAATCTTGAGAAAATTCTTTGCGACTATGTCACAGACAGAAGAGCATTGGGGAGCATCAATGATTATTCGGGACTAGAATTCAAATTGGAAGCTGGACTACTGCAGGGGGGGGGCTGTCTCAGCCCCACGCTGTATTCAATATACACTGCCATTTGCTATTCGATGGAGAACATGGAGCAGCTCGTATCTGACAAGGCTAAAAAGGAGTTTCAGAAGATCGGGCTAGAAGCGTCCATACTACAGGAGATCCTCGTTCGCCAGACCATAATCGTCTGAAATATCGACCCGTTTTCTCGGAGAACTCCTGCAAAGATATCATGGACGAGCAGCTGAGGAAGCAGATGTAGGCGAAGATTAACAAGGTAGAGAAGTTCGGGCGGAGAAACGGAATTATCCAAATCGTCTTCGAGACAATCGAGATGGCTGACATGGCCAAGAAGAAGGCCTCTTAGGCTTTTACCTTCGGGTGGTGAAGGTTGTCAAGATAGAGGCCTACGTTCACGTTGACTGCTGCTACAGATGCTACGCCATCAAAAAGCACCCAATGCGTACCTGCAAAGAACTAGAAGTTACGTGTTTAAACTGTGCCCAGACTGGTCACGAATGCAAACAATGCGTGGCTGAGAAGCTAAAATGTATAAACTGCCGAGGGGACCACAGAGCGTTAGCTATGAAGTATCCCATTTGCATGTAAGCAATTTGGGCAAAGAGCAAACACTCTAAAATCCTAAAGGAGGCAAAGGAAAAGTCGTTCGCAGAACCAACGGCTACGCAGCACAAACGTAGAATCACGGCGTCGAAGCTGGTGATGCCAAGCGCTGGCAGGGTCATAATGGCCAGGCTCAGTTTGCCAACTTGTAAAATCTGGCAAATCCCGGCACTTTAGTGGAGGAATTAAACCGCCTTCTGCAGAAGCACGGAAGTAACAAGAAGCTTTTCTTTTCCGCCTTATCTCGCCTCACAAGACGTCCTGAAAATTCAACTGAGCGACATTCCACAAGTAGAAGAAGAGACTCAAAAAGAAGAACAACCACAACCGGACAAACAATAGTTCGCAGACGAAGAAGCCACCACAGACAAAAATCCCAAGTTAAACTCGAAGATGCAAAGGAAACAAAGATAAAAGACGAAAAAGAATAACTTACAAGAGGAAGAGCTAGACGCTCCAATGACGGGAGGAGAGGTGGAAGAATAAAATATCGTAGAAAAAGCGAAAAGTAAGGAGCGAAAAACCATGTTCACATTGTTGCAAGGAGTCCTTTGTACCGAAAAAAAGACTGAGAAGAACTATCCCTCAAGGTGTACGAAACGCCGGTCTGCGTTTCCTCTAGCTGTAACCCTAGGATTCTACTCGAGCGCATACGTAAAGGAAAAATACAAATGGACGTTTGAGGGACCGTACCTTCCAAAGGAAGTTAAGGACCTGTTGTAGGATGACGAAATCTTCAGTCGTGATACATGTGTCCGCGTCCTCCACATGTATGGATACAAGACAATCAGTAATGGACAAGGATACGCTCAGAAACCCTCGACATAGTGGAATAAACCCACCAAAAAGTACAAAAGTGTCTAACATTGAATATAATTGTTAAAGATCAAATTAAAAACAGTTAAATAACCTCCAAAAAGTTACAAAGTGTCTAACAGTGAATATAAGTGTTAAAGTTAAAATTAAAAACAAGAAGTCTAACAGTGAATAAAAACAAATAGTTCAATTTAAAGCAAATGTCATGAGTTAATCGTAAGAAGAAAAATTACCAGTGGTAGCGAAAGTGGCTAAGCTAGTAAAAGGTTTGATGTTTATAGAGAGAAAATTATAATCAAAGCATATAATTTATACATAATTTTTTAATATAAATCAACAGTGGCAATTTCTAAAAGCGACGACTAAATACAACTATGCGATGTGAAATTTCTAAAAACATAGTAATGTAAATTATCATTGTGCAAATTTTTAAATCAATTCTGTGAAAACTTTTTTTTATTGAATTAATATGATAGCATAGCAAAATAAATTATCGTTGTAAAAACCTTTTAATAATCAACGGGACAACAATAATATATAATAATCAATTCAATATTGATTAAAAATGCAATTGTTATTTTGTAAAGAGTTCACTAGTCCGACCTCCTGGCAAGTTTAGACCTCATACTTTATTTAATCTTTAGCAAATTTCATTCCTTCCATTTCACTATAATACTACCTCGACCTAAGAGAGTGTGTGAGTGTCCCTATGCATTCATCTTCCGGATAATAATGTTAAAGTTGAATTGCTTGTCATTGTTTCTTGTCACACTGAAGAAGCTCCTGCAGAGCGAAACGTCATTAGTAAAGAACCTTGTACCATCTTGGTTTCTCTTATTCTCCCTCTACATATATATATATATATCTCAGGAAAGGAGAAACTCATTTGTTGCAGCACTCTGTTGTTTATCGATTGTATCTACACAAGAAAAGTAAAGCAAGACACTCTTTTTTACCAGGATCTATTTAGAAAATAGAAAATCTTCTAATATGTGCTGGCGAAATGGCTCAGCCTAAGAATGACTCGCCCTCAGTTCTCTACGAGTACACCAGCGAGTTATTCATAAGCTCGTGATCGTCCAAGGGTTCGTGTGGTGAGTTCTTTTAATTCAGTGGTTTGAGCTGAGTTTCTAACACCTAAATGAGGCGGTGACATTAACCAATGGAACTTGGACACAATATGAATAACAATAATAACTAGAAGACGGTAATTAACTAATATTATTTTTTTATTTCATTACTTTTATTTGCATGCTGAAACTAGCTCTTGCTGATAAAGGGAGTGACATCCATTTACTGTTCAAAAATCAATGTAATTTGTTTTGTAGGATTCCCTGTATTCAGTTAGATTGCATCAAGTTTATTTTTGTATAGAAATTCATGTATGATTCAAATTGAGCCTTAGTAATCTGATCAACTTCCAAATAGACTGAAAGGTCTACTGCATGACTTGGCCTACTAATGTGTTTGAGTTAAAACAAGGTTGAATACAATGAACAGCGGCGTGTGTTAACTATTTTGGCTTGTAATTCAGGCAAATTTTAAAAAACGATCTTATTCCCTTACGATTGCAAGACAAATTACTAAAACTTAAAAATATAATGGTGATGGGATAATTTTCCATATTTAGAAATAGCTAGAATGCATCAATTATTGATTATAATTAAATACATTTCGTCATGAATTACTACATATGAAAATCGAAATTATTGATAGCTTCCGATCCAGAAAGTAAACTAAATAAATGTTAGATTTTTCAACTCGCTTAGCATCGAGCAACATTTGTTTTTTCAATACTTAGATCTTGGCCATTAATAACGAAGTGGGTTCAAATATTAATATGAACTTAGGAAATATCCAAGAAGTTATTTGTAATGGTTAAGTGGTCGTATTCGACCTCACTTCCTACTTCACGTGTAATATCGGTCGTATACGAGAAATATTTGTCTTTAATTGTGTTGGACAGTTGTTTAATCATATATGGTTGTTTAAAGTTAGGATATCTGCCTTTAAATTGCGCTGGCTTCCCAGTAATATGTAGGACGATTTGTTGTTAGTCGCTATATAGTGAATAATATGCGGTCTCCGAAGCGAACACAACGCGTTATCTCGCGTACCGAGGTGTGTATTGCAACCAGGTTGGTCGGGAAAATAGACTCAGGACCTGATAGAGCACTACCGAATTCTAAAAAGGGTGATACGGCCTGGAAGCCTAACCGCCTCCTTCACAAGAGCAGGAAGAAAAATTGATATTCAAGTGACATTAGTAATTATACCTAACTCGAATAAACGGTCGGATAGGGGCCGTCACTCTTGGGGTACCTCGAGGCTCAGCAATAGGTACAGTGTTCTTAATTACCCTGATACTGGAATGGTTAGTAAAATAGAAAAATTCAGAGAAAAGAGACAGCTAGGAACCAACAATTTTTAGATGCGATTCTACGGAATTGTCTGAAAAAATTGCAGATGAAATTTACTATATGTATGTAAATGAAAGAGATCGTAATTTTAAAATGAATTACCAAATTCAGGGCCAAATTGTAGAATCCAAAAGTTAAAAAGCAACATAGATGGTTGATTTCCAGAAGAATTGAAAGTAAAGCAAAGCGTTAAACCACAAAGAAAACAAACCGAATGATGAGATACATAGCGAGGAACTTTAGTAATTTGAAAGATATAATTTGGGGAATATATAAATCACTCCTCCTACATCATTCCTAGTATGGAGTGCATTTTTTCCTCTGTACCTCAACAGACAGGTAGTGCTGTAAGAAAGAGTTCAACGTAGGGCATTTAAACTAATTCCTGACCTTGGAAATATAGGAAGAACCACTTTGCTCCTTAAATCGATCCTCCCAAACAAGTATTCAATTACCTGGACAATTGAACGAGGGATTTATAAACTTAAAATGATTAGATAATGCAAATAATAGGAGTAAAGTTTGAAATGAGATTATAGTGCAAATACTCGTCAAAATGGTCTCATATTGCAAAGAATCGCTCAAAATGGATATAGGTAAAAAATAATTTAGTTGCAAAATCATATACATATATATTGAATAGCATACCTTACCGAATAGTGGAAAGCAAGTCAGTATGTGTACAAATTGACTTCAGTATTATTTTTCAAGTCTAGATATTACCTAGTAGGCAGCAAAGATGAAAATTTCTAGCGGAAAACAGGGAATGGTTGAGGGAAAAAAGTGAAAAAAATAAATAAAATAATGACAGCGATTGTCTCTTGTAAAGCATCTGTGTAAATCCCTTTTCCCTATTCTTTTTTGAATTTCATGAAAAAATATTCCTTTAAACACTACCAGGCGAGGCAATGCGAGAAAAAGATATGTTATATCCACCCATTTTTATGGTTGAAAATTATATTAGAAACATGGATTACTCATAGATACACATAGAGATAAGAAAGGGAAACCAGTGTATATTAGCATAGAATATATTACCAAACTAGTTTTGGTAGGATGTTCACTATACCCTCTTCAGTCAGTATAGGACTAAAGAGGGTATGGTAAACTTCTTGCCGAAACTAGTTTCTTCCTTAAATTATATGCTCCTATACAGTGGTTTTATTATCATATACTATAACTTGCTATTGAGTTCTTTCACTTACATAGAGATAAGTTGCACCTCAGTTTTATAAATAGTTTAGGAAGCAAAAGTTTTAATTGATACACATGACTTTAGATAAGTGTTAAATGCTCAAACAGATTACCTAAATATTTGCATGATCTTGGCATAAATTAATTATCTTCTATAATGCGATGAGATTAAAAAAGATAATCTGTTACTTTCGGAAGCATTTATAGTTTTCCCTTGTGCCTGACTCATTTTAAAGACACAAGTCTTCACTTGTACTCTCTCGAAGATTTATTCAAGAATTCATATACTAGTCTATATTGATGAGAGAGTACTATGTGATAACATAGCAATCTAGATGTTATTGGCCTAGAGATAAGTATTTTCTTTAATGATCTTCAAGGCTGCACTCTTAGAGGAGAAAGAACCATATTATCCATATGGGCAATATAGGTTATGGCTGAAAAGAAGTGCAATGATTGTGTATGAGATTGTGAGGCAAAAATAAAGTTCCATTTTCATTGCAAAAGCCACCAGGTGAATTTGACTTACCAATTATTCTTAGTATTAATTTATCATATTTATATTAAACCTTAGATGTAATAAATAAGGAAAGTGTTGAGGATAGAAGAAAAATGTCAGGAAAATTGAGAGACCGAGTAGCCTAAGGCAAAGACTGGTTGCATATCTGATAACTCGAGTTGGCACTACACTCCTACAACTAGGAAACCTCTGCTAGGTAGAATCCAGTAAAGTAAAAAACTTCTACCTACTATTTATCTCACTTGCATTTGTTTTCTCATTTAATTAACCCAAATATCTTTTTATTCTCTATCATAAATCGCTATCCCACAAGCATATTCCCTCATCGTGAAGACTACTTCTACTGGCATATGAAATACATATATTTTCAGGGCAAACATCTTAAACCGCAAATTAATAGTGCCTATCGATATCTCAAAATCTCTATATTGAGCCCTGCATTAAATGATCGAGTGTGTTAATAATCGTTTGTCTTCTTACGCCTTTAATTTTCTCTCCATGCAAAGGCAAACTCTGCAATTACGCAAGTCAAATAATAGCCTAAGAATGGAGGTATGATAAACAGAGCCCAAAATCGAGAGAATGTAAATAACCATTATTCTAAACCCTTCGCTCTCTGAATGTTTAATAAAACTGAGAAAACTAAATCCTTGAGTGGTTCTTTATGAACTCGTTTTGCTTTAATTTTAATTAAGAGAAAATAGGTTAGATCTCGAGGAGTTTTTCAAATGGGTGGATATAGTGAAGAGCTATTGGTGGGTAATTGATTTTTATTATTCATTGGAGAAATCGCGGTGAAAGAACGAAGAAGTTTGTGCACTTAAAAGATAATTTCATGAATTTTAAAATTATTATAAGAAAGAAATCTTTTATAATGGTAGAGGGTTGTTTAGCAAGTAACCGTCAGCTGCGCTCATCTAGTTTTATTCCCTTTATCTATGAACCTGTTTCGGGATGTTTCTTTTATGGTTATCATATCTGATCTTTTGTGGTATTTTTTAAATGTAGGTTATTTATATTAGCTTACCTTTTTTTTATCTGTATTCCGCAACTTTTTTAGCCTTATTGCATAGTAAAAATGCCTCTTTTACTTAGTTGATTTTTATTAACCTATCGACGTAAGAGGCGCAATTTAAGGTATTGGGTGTTATTCTCTGTTAAAACAATCAGTTCTCCCTTTAAAAAGAGTAAAAACCTCATTAAACCTAACAAAAATCTTACAAAGTTCAAGTTTTAACCCAGCCGAAAATGAAAGGATAAACATGAAAATTCGGAATACCAAAGATTTTAAATTAACATTTTAATCCATCTCTCCTCACACACAGACCAAAATAAAAACGTTCAGAGCCCAATGATATTCCAATTGTCTCAATTAAAACCACCGAGCCGATTATTAAGCAAAAAATGAAAAATGTGGGTCAGGCGGATGAAAAAAGAACGTTAAATCTAAACAATTTTAATGAAAATTCCTACAAAAGAAAGTTGATTCGCGCTGTCAAACTGACCTTGACAGCAATATGCATAATAAAATCCGAATTGCAACTTTTAAGAGATGACTTTATCAAATTATTCAGGTAAATTTAACAATGCATCTGTCGTTAGTAAGCGATTTGTTATTGATCTTAACGATATTCAGGCATTTATTCAGAATAGAGGGAACACTGAATAGAAGGAAAAATACAAAAATATAATTGGTAGTTCAAGTATGGGAAATTGGTCTAATATTTTCTATCATAACTTTCTTTACATCTTTTTCAGCCATCTTTTGAGGTCTCAAACTTTCTTCCTCGCGTCGTGAGTAATATAATGAACTTAAATTTTAAAATAAATCCTATCTGCTTTCATTTTCATCCTTTCATATTGTAAACATCTTTATTCTCCATATCTTTTCCCTTTAATAATATGCAAAATCATATTTCCTATAATGGAAACGTAGATTTTGACTAGCAGTTACATTGCAACAATCGATGCTTTACCCTCATTGAATCTGCTTCCCTTTCATAATATGGAGCTTGGCTCACTGTAAAATTTCGAGGACTGGGATCTCTCCTGACCTAAGGAAGTAGAAGGGAAATGAAAATGGACAGTGCCTCCTAGGCTTTCCTTTGGAATAGTGCAGTTACTGCAAAGCAATTAATGACAACACCCAGAGCTCAGGATACCTTGGTAGGGTGATGTGGATAAATTAATCATCTCTTTGGACGATCTTGTTTCATAAAACAACCCATTCGAAATAAGCGCTTTATATTTTGATTTCACTGTTTTGTGGAAAATATGGAAAAAACTAATAATTTCTTTGTGTGTCTATACTGAAAACATTTTTGACAGTTTCAAAAATATATTTCAAATTGTACGGTTAGTGCAGGGGTGGGCAAAATCTTTCGGCCGTTACCCACATTTGCTTCGTCTGGAGTCCTCGTTACCCCTAACTAAAATATTGGTTCATTTTTTTAAAGAAATAATACTTTCTATGTTTTTTCACTACAGCTATAAAATAGGTGATGGTAATTAATTAAGTAATTAATAAAAATGTTAAAGCAAAAATGATGACGTTTCATTGCCCCCATAATTTCATCAAGACGTGGTGTTTTTGAGGTCAGAGCTATCTGCAGGTCGTTTGCTAAAGCTACTCGACTTCTCTATGTTGTTTTTATATTTGCAAGGGCAGAAAATTCTTGCTCACACAGGCATGTTGTAGCAAACGGAAGTAAAACTTTTGTTGCTGGCGAGCGAGCAGGAAGAAACGCTTTCACTAATCTTGACATCCAAATATCTTGTAAGTTCTCTTCGGAATCCTATGCAATTTGAGCTTTCGTGCAAGCCCAATGTTCCTAAACTGCCTCTGCCAATCCTTTCGAATCCTTTTGTATGTCAGTACTCACAGAAGCGAAAGGATTAACGACCCAACTCACATCCTTTTTATAAAAATCAGGAAAATACTGCCATACGTTCCCTTTTTTTAGCAAGGTGACTGGTCACAATCAATTTGAGATCACCGAACACAACATCAGAGTCTCTCAAAAACTCTCAAAAGGTTGGTAAAGCAGATACTTTCCTTTGTTCAGCCTTTTGGAGCCAGAGCTCAAGTTTTAACTTGAATGCAGTAACTTTTCCGCTTGCTGAGATGATGACAATCTGTTTTCCTTGCAATTCCTTGTTCAGCGAATTCGCATGTTCGAAGACATCGAACAAGTAAGAAAAAAGTGTTCTCAAGAAGAAAGCTCCTAATTTTGTCTTACAGAATCCATACTCGTTTGAGAACAAGAATGAAAAAGTATCTGTATTAGTTAAGATAAACTGAGATGATATTAAAGAAATTATTAATCCTAATTACAATAAAATGACACAATTGAATGAATATTATCAATAATCTCTTTTGCAATGAAAGAAATTCCTATTTAGATAAATTTTGAAAGAGAAAATATCAGTATAAGATTTATTAAGAATAGTAAAAATACAATTGTTTGTAAGGAAAAGAGTGAATAATCTGCAAACATGAGAGAAAGTTTCTCCAATGACCAGCGGTGTTTTGTGATAAGATGATAAATGGTTATTAAAATTGATGGTTTCCTATGGTTCAAATATCTTGTAAGTGCCTTTGAATAGCTAAATGAGGCTTCTACCACTAGATGGTGCCACTCAGCATAAATCTAAAAGAAAATTTGAAATCTCCATGGTGAATAACCATATGTCCCATGGTCATATGGGTCATTTCATGGCTCTAAATGGGTAAAGTTGAAGTTTACTCTTTTTGAAAGAAAGCGACCCTTGATCTATCGCTTCGACGCAGATAAAAACAGGAATAAGGATCATCAATATGGCGATCCTCATATTGACATATCTTGAAGAAAAGTGTGCATAAAATTCTATTCATACATAATGACAAGATTTAGGCTCATACGCACTAGTATACATAGATATTTTCAAAGGTTAAAGCACATATATACAGGGATAGGACAAAACAATTGGAACATGTCCTAAATTCAATGACTATTTATTAAATACGGAGTTGGTCTTCCTTTTGCTTTCTGAACCGCGTCGATGCGTCTTTGAATTAATTCATACAGCTTCCTGACTTCTTTGAGAGTAATCTTGAGCAATTCTTCTTACAATACCTGCTTTAGATGCTTCAGACAAGAAGGTGGAGGTAACGACTTCTAACTTGTCGCTCCAAGACGCACGACAAATGCTCAATAATATTAAAATCTGGGATTTGGGGGGCCAATACATGTGTTGTAGCTCACTCCTATGCTCTACATACCAATTCTTAACCACATGAGCGGTGTGTATTGGGGCATTATCATCTTGGAAAAAGAACTCACCATCAGGGAATAATGTCTGGACCATAGGATGGACTTGATCTTCCAAAATATTCAGATATGTCTTGCTGTTGATCCTACCATGCAGGGCAACGCTCGTACCAAGATGATTCAAAGATTTGGCTGCCCAAACCATCACTGAGCCTCTTTCGATCTTCACTGTAGGAAGAAGGCAGTCAAGATTAAAAGCTTCCCTGGGCTGCCTCCACACATATACTCAACTTGCAGGGGGTAAAAAAAAACAAACTGGAATCGTCGGAGAATATTACTTGCTTCCATTGGTCTGTCAACCAGCTCTTGTGATCTCTACACCAGTTCAGGCTCATTGAAATATTAGTGTTAAATTCCTAATGTTACAATTATTTTATCCAACCCCTGTATGTACGATAAAGAGGCAGACATACATTGCGTGAGACGAAGAATACAAATTAAACGTAGTAGACTGGCTTCATTCAGGAAATGGGCTCAACAGAGAAAAACACAAAGTATATGATAGAGAAAATGGAGATGATACAGACTCCGCTATGAAAAAGATTTAATAATGTTAATAATAAGAGGGTAGAGTAAAAAGAAACAGCCTCAAGGATGTATCTGGAAACATACTTACTTGAATGCAAAAGAATTTTGGCACTGCCTTGGTTAAGTAAATGTATAGAAAGCCTTATATGGATAAATAAAGTCGTTTGCCTGTCAAAATGAATAAAATTGAATTAATACTGTTTTAACTTTACTTTGTGTGTCTTTCCAATATAGCTTTGATGGCAATCAAATTTACAGACCTGAATGTAGATATTGTTATGGACGAGAGTTAAACAATTTCTCACTCTCAAACCAAAGTTGGCTTGATAAAATCTTTCGTTGAAGGTGGATTTTCAATCACAGGTAAATATAGAAACTAGAATAATATAGAAATGTAGGGAAAATAGGGAGCGAGATTAACTTCAGGCAGTCTGCAACAAAGGTAATAAGATCCCATACAGGCACATTAGTGAATAGAAAACATAAATCAAAAGTGGATTGGATAAAGTTATATGTTCAGGAAGAGAATTCAGTCCTCAAATCTAGTTTCAACGATTAATGATGTGAAAATCTAAAAATGTGCCCAACAAAGATTTCAATTAGACTGCGAGGCAATTGAATACTTAATACGACACAAACTAAGGATCCGAATAATCTGAACCGTCCTAGCGTCGGGAATATTGTACCATGTATGAAATAAAATAATGGTAGTGAATATTTTTAACCTATTCACTTTAGATATTTATAAAAGAATTAACCGAAAAGTAATTTTTTATAGTAATCATACCAAGATACATTTTCAAACCACAAATGCCATGTTTTTACTCTACAATCAATCCTTTATATAACTCACCTGACTTCTTAAGCAGTTAAATATCATTTTATTTAAATATGATATTAATTTATAAATAATACTCGTAAAATACTCCTGCCCAATAACGCCTTGTTATTAAAAAATCGAATGTAGGGTTTTGCCAACAAAGTTATATTGTACAGACCAAGTAATCTTACATTCAAGTAATTTTGTCTCCAGAAATAACCTTAAAGCTGTTTGTTATAGAATCCGTCCCGAATTTATAATATAATCATAGTTTGTTTTCTCTTTTGCTTCCTTTTATTAAACTCGTATATTTCACAAATAACCAAACCTTCCAATAATGAAGTCGGTCTCTGCCCTTTATTTCCACTATAGAAATTGTTTCCCCTCTAACTTGTAATCATTTCCTGAATTCAGCCTGTCTAATAAAGGCGAAAGGCTTGCAATCCAATTTTCATTATCTTGCGGGTAGTTTGCATATGTTGGAGTATGTCCATGTTTATAATCTCATTTTCCTTAGATCTAGGATAAAGTGCTCAAATCAAAAATTAGGTTTTACAAGATAAATGCACTATGTACACATATTCAAAAGGTAAGCATTAAATAAATAAATATGTATCTATATCTCTACGTATATCCTTTAATAGTGGCATCCAAGGTTGAGGATCTTAAGGACTATGTGAGTCTTTATTAAAAATGTAGCACTAAAATGCATCAAAACTCTTTTAGACTGTAAAAGAATGCAAATTATCTGGAGAAAGAAACTTAACCGCCAAAATTTTGAGATTAGCAGAGGATTTGAAAATAATAGATGAAGAATGAGGGGAAATGAGACAATTTCGATGAAAAATAAAATATTTTAATATCAAGAAATTATTAAGAAACTACGTAAATAATATTAGAACACATATGGTCTGAATCTATTTAATATAAACATTTAAAATAACAATACAATAAAAAATATGAAAAAATACCTAACAATTGCTAAATAGCAAGTTACAATAAAAAAGTAAAAAACAAATTGACAAACTGAGAAATATCTTTTTGAATTGTTATAATAAATTTATAATACACTTTAAAGGACATTAATCCCCAAAGACTTGTTTTAATTTTACAGTATTTGAGCATAAAGTCAGGCCATTAAAGAATAATACTATATTTCATGCGCTTTCGAGCATTCAAAATATTTAAAAGTAGGTGGGGAAGTAGATTGGGATTTTTTTCCAATTTTCTGCTGAATTTAGTTTCCAAATTTTATGAACATGATCTAACACTTGAGGTGTACTTCTTTTTAAACGATACCTTTGTTAAAAATGATAAAATTAGGGACCAATAAGTTTTTTATTAGTAATATACCAAATACTTGCAAAATAAGAACAACAAACACAGACCCTTCTCTGCAATTTCTAATGTATTTATAGCTGCCCATGCAGTTGACCATACAACTAATAAAATAAGTTAGTGATAAATTCTTTTATATGTATATATAATATTTAGGCTATAAAGTGGTTTTGACTCATCTATAATGCTATTTAACTAAAATCCCGAATGAAGGCGGCGGGCTGAGAACAAATAAAGTCGCGAATAAAAAAAAATGACATCCAGAGGACGACGACAGAGAAAGACGAGGGAGTCTCAATGAGAAGATACGAGGCTTTGGAAGCATTCATTAAAAGGAACTATTTCTTCAAAGCCTTGCTCAACGTAGCTAACATGAGTCTAAAGCTTAACGGGTCGAAGGTTTACATTGAATAGTCGTCGGTTAATTGAAGTAGTTTCAAGAGTAGTTGAAAAACTATCTATTTCCTGTCTCTTCTCGACGATCAAAGGGTTGAACATATAGAGGCTCTTATCTATACGTGAGGAAATGCAGTTAAGTTAGGGCAGTGTATGATCGTAAGTTGAGCCCAAGGGAACGCTAAAGGTTTAATTGGTTTGAAAGCAACTGTAGTTGCTTTGTGAGGTTCATATGAGATAGTTTGCTCTTTGGCATGGCAAGAGCAGATTTTATATTGTTCTAGTAGACTTTGGTTTTATCTATCTCACTCCTTATGCGGGTAAATTAGAATTGAATTATAAATTAAATTGAGAATTTTGTTTATCGAAGCGACATGTTTTAATAGCTTGCTTCTCTAACAAATGAGACATTTGTTTTCAAAATGCGTTATTTACTCAATAAGAAACTTCCATTTTTCTAGATAAACTTAGCTTATACGTACAAAGTAGAACTTGATAAATCCCTCTAACAGATTTGAACGGCAAAGGATGAAGATTATATAACATTCTGTTACATCATCGTGAGGATGACCTCTTCTGGGGTGACATTTCAATCCAATGATGAATAACAAAACAGCCAAGTCGCGGAAGACAGATGGGGTAAATAATACTCTATTCGTTTCGGTAAAAATATTGAAACCACCCTAGATTCCTTATTTAGTTTTTAGCAGATCAGAATGCAGTAAGCAACATTCATGTGTTAACTGAAAACATAATTAGGATGATGCCTGTCCAGAAAAGGAGAGAATAATGCCTCTTTTCTTAGATATAGGAATTCTCCAGCTGTTAGTGACAGACGGATTGACGATTGCCATAAGCAGAAACGGATATTGAAATTAGGCGAAATTTACTTTTACACAATTTTAGATTAAATTACCCATGCAACTGAGTAAGAAGAGAGACAGTCATAGAAAGAGACAGGGAAGAAAATTAATCTTGGTTATATGATAATAAAGGAAAGATTATGAGTGTATATAAAAGATATGTTTTACTAAAATGAGAAAAAAAGAGAAAACATCAAATCTAACAACATATCTATAAATGAAAAGACTGGATTAGTAATTAAAACTTTTTTAAAAGACCAGATTAAAATATCTTATGATATCTTACTGTTAAGTGTCCAAAATAGCGCACAAAGAGAAAGGTAAAAATAAAATAACAGCATTTTCGGGATTAATTTTATCTTAGATTTAGATGATAACAATTGAAGTAAATTCGTATCACAGAATCTGATTATATTTTATGTCAAATTCATTATTTCAATTTTCTGTGTCTTTTAATTATCAAAATCCCCATCGTAACTAAAATAATATTACAGTATATATCCCATTAGAGTTGTTATTAATAACTCTAAATTTAAATATATGTAATGCATATTATTTGAGTTAAGTTGTATATTAATTACATGTTATTAATGTAATTAATTTTATTTAAGAAACATTGCATAAAACTTGTAAAAATTCCCAAGAAAATCTTTATATATCTGCGATTATTTAATACTGAATCAGTACAAAAGGCAACTGAATTCCCATAGGAAGAAGCTATGCAAATTATATATTTGCATCAATGTTTGTGATAGAAACAAGCACTAAGCTCCTCATATAAGTTGCGTCAGCAGCGCTAGTTCATTCAAATTCACGATATGGTTCAAATTTACTGCGCGATGAATGACATTTGGAATAATGATGGTCTAGAACAAACCAAACGACCAATTAACTGTCTGATACTTGTGTTTAACTTTTATCACAGATAAAATTACTTCTTCCTTTCATATTATCTATCAATTATGTTTCACACAATAAATCATTTTGTGGAAATAATGCATTACAATCTAATCTGATATATGTTATAATGATCATGTCTATCATTTTCTTCTACAAGTCGTAACTAGAAGGTTAGATAGGCTATTATTTACCCTGTACGTATGGTCGTTTGTCCCATGTTGCACATTACATTTCAGTTCCTCAGCTTCCATATCTCATTACACAGTTTAAACTAAATTACCTGTTTCGTGCACTAAATAGCAAAGTGACCTACTAGCGTCTTGTGTGCAGGAATGGAATGCATTGGTTGAAAATACTCTTATTACAACATTATTCAACTTTCTATGGATTTTAACAAATTCGACACGATGGAAAACAATCTCTTTATCTACAATAACATCATAACACTATTTGATGCTCAATGAATGAGCTATGAGCCCATTCAAGGAAGTTTATTAATAGAACGCCTGACACATAGGAAACACCACACCTTGTACTTCATGTGTTCAATCAAGTGTTTTAAGCAAGTTTTATGAATTTCTTTCCATTATTTCATACTGAAGAGCGGACGCTCATCATAACTGGCTTTTTGTGCAGATTTAAAGGTAGTAGCCGCTCTCATGAGTCGCAAAGTGTCTATAACAAGTATAAGACCTTTCTATGTAAGTGGAAGAGCCGAGAAGGGTAAAATAAGACACCCAATCGGAATCACATACGTGAGGTTCCTTGACGCTAGGATCCCACAATGTTATTAATGAAGTACTAGTGAACAATTAGATCGTTTTGTTACCACTTGGCATAAAATTGTGCTTAATGTAACTGTTTGTCCAAGAGATGAATTAGGATCGACCAGTATTTCTGGACATCAAGGTCTGAATTCCTGAGTTATGTAAACCTAATATTATGAACGGCATAATCGTCTGCTCTCATTTTCTTGAGCTAATTTACAATGCGTTTCAAGCAGTGATAAATGGAGCAGACTTGGCAGCATGGTGTGCATGTTTCCTTACTGGAACAACCTATCAACTAATACCAGTCCAATGTTGGCACATGTCAGTCAAACTATAATTTCTACATTCGTATGTGTCCTTTTGCACAGAGAATGGTAGGTGAGTAAATGATAATCATGGAAAGATGTTCCAGCCAGACAAAAAAAATAGAGAGTAGTTTAAAGAAATATTGTCATTTCAACTGATTTCTGTTGGGATCTGATGAGAGACCTACCTATATGTAGTACACAAACGAAAAAGAAAATGTAAATAAGTATATAAATATATTCTAAAGTTGATTATTCATTTTTTTATACGCGAACTTTTTTGAGATTGACAACTTAGGCAGAAGCAAACACCGAATGAATAATACAACAATTGTTGCATTTCAATCATTATTTTTAAAAATTTTGTGCCAAGATGGTTTAGGATATAATTGTGTGTAACCGGGACGTGCTGCACATATTTGTCAGATTTAGAATCCTTACCTTTAACCTGAGAATAAAATCATGAACTAGAATTTTTCATGGTCCTAAAATTAATTATAGCTTGCTTTCTGTCAGTTTTCTTACCTATCCTATGCAAATAACCGCTTTTTGTGCAGAGACAATGCTTTTTTGCAATATAAAATCTTAAGTATTTATCCTATGTAATACACATCCAACGCAGTAACAAAGAATACTCACTCATCGATAAACTCTGCTTTAACATAGATGAGCTTAAATTTTAATATTAATCAATGTAGCCACCTTCGGCGGTGAGCATTCACTCCAGGCGAGAAATAAAGGCCGCGGACAACTTACAAATCAAGTCACTCGTCATGCTGGCACACACACTGTTCACAAAAGACTTTAGCTCGTCGATGTAGCCGCAGTGGACCTTGCACTCCCCCCCTATCAAAAATTTACCACACGCTGTATACGACAGAATTGGGCAACTGCGGTGGCTAAAAGTACTTCGACCAGAAGTCAATGTTCGACCTCAACCAATCTTCCAAGGTCTTTGCCGTGTGGACCGGCGCACTCTCCTGCTGAATAACAAATTCGGCATTTTCTCCTCTTTGAAGCCACGACACAACACATCATCACAGAGGCAGTGTGCTTGGCATTGGACACGTAGCAGACATCGGAGCCGTCTTGGATGAAGCTTACTTACCACGTGATCGTTCTGGTTGCTGATGACCAGATCGACCGTGAATGTTAATTTCATCAGAAAATAAAAATAATAATTCCATGACTCTTCAAATCATTGAGAAGGCCACGACAGCGCTCCTGACGTTGTTTTCCTATGCGGTTGGAGAGCGAGGTCCTTTCCACCCACCTAAAGCTCTTTCCGCCATCCTTATTGAGAGCCTTGAACCGCGCGGCCACGGAGATGTTCTTGTTCGTGAGCGCAGTCATTTTTGTGCTTTGAAACAATTTCGAAGGCCTTTCTCACATCCCAACCGTTGACAGGTTGAGATCCGCCTGAACGACGTCGATCTCTGAGGTCTTCTCCATTTTAATTGTCTCCTTGACTCGGTGGACGGTCAGCCGACTGACGTTCAGCCACTTGGCGATGTCGGACTGTTGATGGCCCGCGCGTTAAAGAGGAAAGATCTCGATTCTTTTTAATTCCATCTCGTTACACCAATCCAAAAGTCTTTTTAATGACGTGCTGGAGCTGGAAAAGTTTAACTTTAACTTTCTTTGACTGACTATTTTCTATCACATGTATACCTCTAGAAATATATAGAAAACGAGTGTAACAGAACTTTTTCGAAGTCCGGTAATTATCCTGATATGCTTAACAAATAAACAAACAAACTACCTTCACGCTGATTTGCGAAGGACTGGGAAACAGACTTCATCTACGGTAAGCAAGTGCCTGTATGAAATAGACAGTCATTTACTTGGCATGGATGAGGGGAGTCACCCACATGTGGACAATGCAGTGCGAAGGTAGCTACTTATTGCTATACTAACCACATACCATCACTGGTTAACTTCCAGTTTTTATTACTTTTGTACGTTAATCCTGATTTGGCCCAACACGCCCCAGAATGTCTTTTTGTTGCCTTAACCCTTTTAAAATCATATTTAGGGGGTAAGATTTCAGCAACAAATATATCAGATACGTCAAAATTTCTTTCTTTTTTCATTTCAAAAATCCCTTCTTGGAGATTTAACCTTAAAATAAAATCCAGTATAATGAATAGAGACCTTGAGAGCCATGTGGGATATCATACATGCTTCAACGAGATGGGTTAGTTAATAAGAATCAGTACAGAGGTGTTAGGATGTGATAGTGTAAAGAGAAACTTGCACCTTTCAAAAGTCTGGGTTAGCTTGCTAATCTGATGAGGAAGCATTTGAATAGATTCGAGATAGGATTGTGACAGTTTGACCTTCTGATAGGATTGTTGATAGTTTGATCTTTTGATAAGATTGTTGACAGTTTGACCTTCTGATAGAATTGTTGACAGTTTGACTTTTTGTTATGATTGTTGACAGTTTGACCTTCTGATAGGATTGCTGACAGTTTGACCTTCTTATAGGATTGTTGACAGTCTGACCTTCCAAAAGGATTGTTGATAGTTTGACCTTCAGATAGGATTGTTGACAGTATGATCTTTCGATAGGATTGTTAACAGTTTGACCTTCTGATAGAATTGTTGACAGTTTGACTTTTTGTTATGATTGTTGGCAGTTTGACCTTCTGATAGGATTGCTGACAGTTTGACCTTCTTATAGGATTGTTGACAGTCTGACCTTCCGATAGGATAGTTGATAGTTTTACCTTCTGATAGGATTGTTGACAGTTTGAACTTCTGATAGAATTGTTGACAGCTTGACCTTCTGATGCATTCATAATGGAAAACTCTATTCTTGTTCAAAGATTATCTCTGCTTGCATTTGTTCCAATGCCTTCTGCTCCCTTTGGCCGCAATAGATTTTGATGCTTCCTATGAGACGTCTGAGGCTTTGTTTCTAGGATTTACATGAGCAAGTTAGCTTTCAACCTCATTAATAAAGTACTCAAAATGTTTGAATAGCGAAATCTGTATTCCATTTTGTCTAGAGCGACGTTTGTGTAAAGATATAATAGTCAATAAATTTATTGACTATTCGGATATCAAAATCAATCATTCAAATTTATTATACAAAATAATTTTTAACTTAAATTTATCTACAAATTAATGAAAGTGAATCTAAATAGATTTATAAAAAGGTTAGTACTCATGTGATCTTTGCTGATTGAATGGAAATGCCTGGACTCTGCTTAGTCTCATTGTAACGCTCCTTTCTTTGTCTTACCACGCCCTATTCATTTTCCCTATTTGTCAGAAATTCCATAAGGCTCTCAGCGAATCTACACATATTTTTTGATAAGCAGAGGATTACTTTCTAAACATATGGAAAAGTGCTGAATAAGATCCTGATTAGGATTAGGTAATTAATTAAGTCAATATAACTAACAATAACTAATATTTCCAAATTGAAGACGATTTCATTTGCTTACTCTAAGAAAACAGATAATCTAAACCATCATCTGGGTAAAATTTCGCTTAAAATTGTTTAACCCAAAAGACATAGCACAGATTATAAGGTATATAAAGTTTGATAAAACCACTTTAACTTTAATTATAGCGAAATATTTGATTGGAAATGGAAATAATGATTTATATAGGAAGAAAATTTACTCTTACATAATGTTGTTTAAAACATACTCTTTTGTTTACAATTTCAGCTGACTGCTGAAAGCTTTCTCTACCCTAGGAGGGATGGTTGCATGCTTTCAGCTAAATTCATAAGAAAAGAGACATGAGCTTCCAGTAACCTTCAGTGCAGATGTAAAATAATCTAAAAATATTACATGAAAGAAATTCAGAGATGAAACGAGCTTAACCAAATAAACCGTGTCATCTTTTCAGACAAATTCAAACATAAGAATTTTGGGTAAGAAATTTTAATATAAACAAAATTTAAGGATTTTTCTTTACTATTTTCAAATACAGCATTCTGAAAAAATATTTAAACATGCATATGTTACCTATTGAAATAGTAGAGTTTAATGGTAGCCAGTAATGTATCAAAAGAGAAATTTTCTCAATTTTGAAAAGATATTTTATAAAGACAAGTAATTCACACGCATATAAAACTAGTAAATATCTATGAGGTTGCATACATTGTGCTTATAGAGTTTTCTAAGCAAATTTTATAACGCATCCTCCTAGAGATCAATATTGTATGGATTCATTCTATTAAATTTCCAGAGATTTAGCCGTAAGACTTTTATGAAAGCATTTTTAGTCGGGTGCGAATCTATAACTTACTATGGTGGTCGGTCCGGTGGTCCACATTTCGTTTTTAATTGTTTTGGTAATAACATTGTAACTATTAGGCTGGTTATAACTAAATTTCAAACACTTATGTTGTTTTACATTATCTTTTCTTACATTTAATGGACAAAGTCCTACCAAGATTAGCTGGAGAATTATTTAGCAATAATATCATAACTATCTGGCCGATTCTAACGAAATTTGAAACCCTTATGTTGCTTTAAATTCTCTTTCAAATGACAAATTGCCAACTTCCTCCCAAGGTTTGTCCGGATTATTAAAATTTTTGAAGGACCTAAGGTCATAAATGAGAATAAGTGAGGCCACTCGACTTATTAGATAGGAAATATTACCTAATCATCTCAGATACCTGGGGATAATTCATCATTATAGTAAAAGGCTTTCCGAAAAAAAAATTATGACACACCCTTTTGTGCTTTACAGAGAACAAAGAAGCAAAGACATTGTAATCGCCACTAAGACCCTACGAATCAAAGTATGATTTTGGATTCAGCGAAGGAATGCACTGTTTTTTCTTATTATTTGTGAAATGCTAATTTATTAATTAGCGTGCAATAATTATAATATTTAATACATTTTCCTATCACTTAAATTTTACAAACAAATATATATTTATATATATATATACATATATATATATATATATATATATATATATATATATATATATATATATATATATATATATATTTATATATATTTAAATATATATATGTGTGCCAAAATTTACATATGATTGTACATCTATCATACATAATATCATCCACTTGCCTTTAATTCAGACATTCCTCTGTTAATCTGTGGCCATCCTACCCATTGCAAGTCTAAGTCAGCCAGTCCTCTTTCAAGCAAACAAACTATGGCCATCCTACCCATTACAAGTCAAAGTCAGCTATTCCTCATTCAACCAAATAAACTAAAGCCTTTCTACCCTTTGCAAGTTTAAGTCAGTCAGTCCTCTCTCAGGCAAACAAACTATGATCACCCTACCCTTTGGAAGTCTAAGTCAGCCATTTCTCGCTCAAGCACCAAACTATGGTCATCCTACCCTTTGCAAGTTTAAGTTAGCCAGTCATCTCTCAAGCAAACAAACTATATATGTCGAAGTGTGCCTGTGTAGACTAGTTAACCGCTCAGAGTCGTACACAAGCACGGGAAGACAGCTGACCAAAAGCCGCTGGAGATATCTCTGGGGCGATTAATAAATAGTGCAATTTACAGTTCACACGGTTTAGACTAATGGCTTGCCAAGTTGCAGTTCCAAGGATACATAAAGACAATACCCCAATATATATATATATATATATATAGTTCGAAAGTACTTGGAAACACCATTTCATTATTTCCTGCGGGATATTGCATTTATATATATATATATATATATATATATATATATATATATACAAAAGCAGCGAACAAATTAATTATGGTAGTTAAATGAGTTAAGTGAAGGATAACGAGGTAATCTGGTGATGACTATACAAGATCGCTTCCCTTTCAAGCGCGGGCGAATTGGAGGGGGCGGAAGACAACGGCGCAGGTCTCTAAGAAGATACTTCGGGGAGTCCTGACAAGGAAGATTCGAAGATGGGGTTGGATTACCTCTCTAGGGAGAATGAGATTTTATCTTCTCAAGGGAGACGTAATCTCAACTCGAGACGATTCTGCAGATCAACAGGGAGTCTCAGTCTCGAAAGAATGAGAATATTGAAGGGTGGTGAAGATGTAAGGGCCGCACAACTCTCGAGGAAGAAGGGGGCTCGATAGCTTTCCTCTGAACAGGGGCCAAAGCTTAACGAAGGTAGGTCTGCTGACGAGATCTTTACAGACGTACGACGCAGGGTTACGGGAGTTCAAGGGTAACAGACGGCCGACTTAACTGAGAGGATGGCGGGCTTTCAATCGCTTTGAGAGATGGTGAGCTTCGGGTTAAATACCCAGGTGGCTTATCCGATAGACGCCACACGGCCTTGCGGTCGCTAGGAGGTTCTTGCCGGAAGTCTAATCAAACACATTTCATGATAACGCGTCGTTCCACACGAGAAAACATGCCTCGCGATGTGGTGGAATGGTTAATGTAGGTGCACTCGTCGTTATTTCAGGAAGGGGGGGCGAGTGGCTTCCAAAAGCAAATACAGCTGTGACGGGTGATTAAGCGAAGAATCGATTCTCGCTCGAACTTTTCTGAAATTCTCACGCTGATGCACGTGGTCCTTCGAGAGCATTCCCTCACACTGGCTCTTCTAACCTTTGCAACTCTAACTCAGCCATTCATAGCTCAAGCTCACAAACTATTGTCATCCTACCCTTTTCAGGTTTAAGTCAGCTAGTCCTCTCTCAAACAAACAAACTATGGTCATCCAACCCTTTGCAATTCTAATTCAGGTATTCCTCTCTCAAGCAAACAAACTATTGCCATCCTACCCGTTGCAATTCTAAGGCAGCCATTCGTCGCTCAAGCAAAAAAACTATGCTCATCCTATCCTTTGAAGTTTAATTCAGCCAGTTCTCTCTCAAGCAAACAAAATATGGCCAACGTACACTTTGCAAGTATGACAGCCATTCCTCGTTCAAGCAAACAACTTGTTAGTAGATAGGCCAATAGATCCTATACTCCAAAGAGGGTACACTTTTTAAACAGATAAATATTATACTTTGTCGATGCTAAGTTACTAGCTGTTATTACATAAAAGCTAGTTATGTGAAACAGTAAGAAATAATATAAAGGCCTGCCAAGTGATGCAGATAAATCAAAGCTGAAGGGAGGAGAAATAATACATATGTACGAGGGGCGGTCAATAAGTTTTCAAATCGGTAGGGCAAAACAGAGGAAGGGGGATGGCTGTTTGTGAGGGTGTTTGGACAGGCTATGACAAGTTAGGACCTGCAGCTGCATGTTCCTGCCTCGTCTATTTAAGAAGCAGTAGCTGATCGCAGAACGTGAGTCACAAATTTTTCAACATTGAAGAAGGTTGAGCACCGCGCAGTGATCAAATTTTTGACCAAAGAAGACAAGAATGCAAAAGAGATCCATGAACGCATGGCTGCAGTGTACACCGACACCACCCCTTCCTATGCAACTATTACTTGCTAGAATATGGAGTCCGCCATAGTCGTGAGTCCCTTGAAGATGCCTCCTGTCCAGGACGGCGGTCAGACGTGACCAACGAGGACAATGTGGCCCGTGTGGAGAGGATGATCCTCGAAAATCGACGGGTGAAGGTCGAAGAAATCGAGCGAGAACTTGGAATATCACATGGAAGTGTTATCAACATCATCCACGACAATGTGGCCATGACCAAGGTCTCTGCCTGTTGGGTTTCTAGAAACCTCACGCCCCATGATCGACTTTAACGTCTTCAAAGTCCACAAGGCCAGAGTCGCACAAGCTGCCGTGCGCGAGTGCGGATTTGAGGAGTTCAATCATCCCCCCTACAGTCCAGATCTAGGCCCCTAGCGACTACTTTTTGTTCCGCCAGCTCAAGGCTGCACTGCGTGGACGCCGGTTTGGGGACGATGAAGATGTCCAGCTCGCCGTCCAGGAGTGGATTAAACAGCAGTCGAAAGATTTCTGGTTGTCGAGAAATTCGAAGCCTCAGGAACAAGTGGCGCAAGTGCATTAAAGTCGAGGGTAGTTATATTGAAAAATAATAAAGGATTTTTCCTCATATCTCGTTTCATTATTTTGGAATTGCAAAACTTATTGACCACCCTTCGTAAGTAAAATTACAGAGGTATCAAGGTTATAAACTAGAAAGATAAGACAAATGTGTTGATACTAACATCAGTTTCAGAGCATCTTGGTAATACTTCACGAACTGGAGTGAGGATGCGAGATGGGAAAAACGTCATGAAACCGCAAAGTCTCATAATTACCTTTTTTGCCAAAACGGGTGGCGATCTTTCCTAACATTTTTTAGTCCCTAATAGTTTTTCGCAGAAAACAAAAAACTGGTATAGCATATTATGCATGGAATTGTTTTTTTTGTACAACAGTAGTTAATTTTTGGCTTATCTTATTTAAATACTATTGTGGAAAAATTAGTAAATAGTTTGGTAAATTCCAAGAATCTCTCATTCTTTCATTGCTAACTGGCATCCAAAATGAAGATGTAAAACCAGAAAAGGTTCGGTGAGGAATTAAATGAAACCCATCTATAATTCACTATTTATTAGTGTTTGCGGCTCAAAACGAAAGAGTAAAAATATGTTGCATGTTATCACATGATATCTGAAAAAGAAGGTCCTAAGGTTTCTGATAAAACAGTTAAAATGGTTTACACATTTTGTGAAGGATTTCCAGGCAATCCATTTTAATTGTTAGATTGTTTCAAAACTTAACTTGATCTTTAATTGCCTGCCCATTTTTATTCTGAGAAAGGGCCAGGTTTTTTCAACCTTAATTTCAATTAAAAGGTTTTGATTTTACTTTGTTTATTAAATATTTCATTTTAGGTATTATTTACTCGTATTATACTGAAGCAATAGATCACAGATATATTTTAATTATTGGGTTGGTTCTCACGAAGAAATACTTCAGAGCGACTCCCCAATGGGTTCTATTGCATTGAAATTGTTATGGTCTGAATAAACGATGATCTGATGTTCATATATATACTAATTGGTCTACAATTATTCATTCTAAATGCTACGCTGAGAGTTTCCAATCATGCACAACATACTTTCTTTTAATAGCTGACAGAGTTTGAGAGATATTGGTCGGCATGGTTTTGCTTTGTATTTTCTAATTAAAAAATACATCACCAAACATTATGCTCGATGCATCAGTGGCTAGTTTAAATTTCTTTTAAAAGTCTTGGAACACTAGTACCACTACCGTTCTTAATATATTTTTTAGTTTAGTTCCTCACATACGTCGTGTTGTTCATCCTCCAGGTATGAAACGCCTAATATGAATTCTTTGTATTAGGAGGCCAAGAATTGTCCTTAGCTGCTTTTGCTTGCCTCGATATTTTCTCACCGCAGTCGAATACATTTTCAAGATAAAGCTTTGTGTAAATTGTTCTACCTTCAAATTATCATAACTTTAATCTTGCAATCATTTTTACTAGTAAATTGTGCCTTCTAAAATTTTTTTCGATGACATTTACGTCACACAAGTAAACAAAGCCTTTTATTCTAAATAATATTTAAGAAAGGAACATTCATAAACCGATGAACTACAAGCAAGGTACTGTAAAGATTAAATCTACTGAACACGATCTAAACTCGTTTGCTTATCGCTCGCAGTGAATGCGAGCTGTTAATACCCTAACCACAAATCTTGGGTGCTGTAATAAATTTCCAGACAAACTTTTATCTCTGTTCTAGATAGAAACCTTTCACGTGTAGTAATGTCATTTAAAACTCTTGATTCGCAGCAAAAATAACCTATGTTTATTCAAAAACTCAATAACTATTATTTTTAAATATCATGAATCACTTGATTGTTCATTTTTACTAGGAAAATCGGTTATCCTGTATGGTTTCGTAAACACTGGAGAATAAATGGTTCCCTATTAATATGTGTATAATAATTTTTTTTCCCGAGGTTCTTCATCCTTGTGTACAATAACTTTATGTAATCGCTCGGTTATTACTTAATCTACATTTGATAAACCTTAGGAATTACCATCAATTTTAGCCAAGTAATCATTCGCAGTACGCATGGTCAAAATTCCTTCTTTCTCAACCAAACAGACGTTCTTTCCAGCTGTAAAAGAGTTAATACATAGCTTGCATTATTTGACCACTACCACTAGACTGCCAGAGGTGTGGTCCATTATCGCAAGAAATAGCCTTCCCTCTTGAACCTATCGCAGATTTTTTTCCATTCCATCGTGATAATCTCCTAATTTTCGCCTCTGATAGAGAAAAAAAATCCTTTGCATGTTTCACTAATCCAATAAAACCTTCGGTGCTAATAAAATAGTGTCGAATTCAGCGACATTTGTTGCTTCATAGTACAGTTACTTGTACAGATAGCCTCCTTTCCCGTGTCCGAGTCTGCTTTGCTCTGTGTGCACCACTGTGCTGTAAGATTTATAAAATATTCTTCGTGCGATCATCAGCAAAACATCCGGAAATAGGTGAAGAACAAATAGTAATGCTTCTCTGCCGATTTAGATTGTTTGTTTTGTATTCTGTAAGGGTCTCGTTGTCCTTGCCTCTAAAGTCATTTAGGAAAATCCAAGTCGGATCAGCGTTTAAGCCTCTATATTCCCGTACAATCTTCTTAAAATCGTGAGACGCTTTAACCAATGATGAAACAGCTTGAACTGCTACGAAGGAATGAAGATAAGTCCTTCTCTGGCATCTAGGCGAAAGTTTCTTTTAGCTGCGTATATTTTTGTTCACACTTGACCTGAGTAAAATTACTCGGCTTTTAGCATTAATTTGAATGCCTATTTTTATCGGGCAAATACTCTAATCTTATTTTCGTGTGTATTTCGGTTCAACTGGGATTAGTGCCATTTCTGCTTCCCTTTTTTGTTGATTTTATTTTCTCCTGTCTTTGCTAAAGGGGTTTCTTCGTTAGCTTGCTTGCATTTTTGTTCAAGTAACTCTCTCTTACGAAATGTCCGAAAGGGCACATGATTTAAAATACACATTCCTCATGCTTTACCTCAGAATAATTCCTTCTACTTTTAAATGCGATATTCTGCTCGTAGAAATATACCAGAACCATTCTGCAACTTCATTAGTTATACTACTGAGTAGTCTGCTCTTTCTTCTCTAAAGTAATCTTCATCTAAAATAGCATATCTCCTATAGGGCTTACGTCCTCATAGACTAGTAAGCGATACTCATTAAAAGAAGGAAGATAACTTGATATCTACTTGGAAGAGTGAATTCGCGTGAGGTAGTGCTGCTTCTTGAGCAAGGCGTACAATAACAAGGAAAGGATTTACCCCTCTCTTATTGTCTCTCTCTTCCTCATTCGCTATCTCATTCTCTTTTTCTTATTTTGTCTCTTTTTCTCTCATTCTCTCTTTCTCTCTATCACAATGTTTTTCGCATTCTCTCTCTTTCTCTTTTCTGTCTTCCTCTTCTCTTTCCTAAACTTTTGATCTTATTCTGTCTCATATTTCATACTTTTTTTCTTTCATTCTCCATCGCCCTTCTCTAATTATCATTCAAACTTTCATATTCTATCAATATCAATATTTCTCTCGTTTTCTCTCGCATTCCCCCTCTCATTCTCTCTATCATCATCTATCATTTTCTCTTTTCTGCTCTCTCATCTTCTCTCTTAATCTCACTCTTTCTCATTAGCTTTCTTCTTATATGTCTTGATGTCTCCTGATCTCTTTCATTGTCCCACATTTTCTCTCTGATCTCTTCCCGCTCTCTCTCTAATTCACTCTCTCATTATCTGTGACATCGTCTCTATATATATTTCTCTACTTCTCTTTCCCTGCTATCTCATTTTCTTATTGTTCTTCTGTCATTGTTACCCTCATCTAATTTTCTTTCTCTTACATTCACTTTCTCTCATATTCATTCCCTCTTTCACTTTCCCATCTCCCTTTTATTCATTACCCCCTTTTATTCACTTATCTCAAACTTTTTCTCTTTCACTAACTCTTTTTCAGTCTTTCTTTCTCTATCTTCTTCATTTTCTCGTTAACTCACTCTCTTTCAATCACTCTTACACTCTCTCTTTCAATGTCTCTTTTGCTTTCTCTCTTTCATTCACTCTCTCTCTCTTAATAACTCACCCTCATCCATTTTCTCTCTAATGAACCTTCTCTTTCAATCTCTCTCTCATTAACTCTAATTCATTTCCTCTCTGCCATTCACTATCTCTCATTCCCCCAAGCACTCCCTCTCATCCACTCTCTTTCCTTCATCAGGTAAGTATGGGAGATACTAGCATTTCAGGTTAATTTCCAGTACACTACGATCACTTTTTCGTATTTCTCTGAATATATCTTAGTAACAAGGAGTAACAAGGAGGAGAAACAAGGAAAGTAAGTACCCTAGGAGACCTTACGGGCCATTCAAAGAGGGTACCTTTGGACTAGCAATTGAGCGGGCACATGGCTGCTCAATTGTTTTGCGTCCCTAAACGGCCACTTTTCAAGACTTTGTCTAGTCTTGACTTGAACTGGTCAACAGATTCACTGTTGACAACTTCCACTGGAAGTGCGTTCCACTTACCGCAGATACTGTAGGTGAAAAAGTTTCCACACAGATTGCAGTTGTAACGCTTCAGTTCAAGTTTGAAGCCGTGATTGCGCGTTCTGTTCTCACTCAGTGTGAAAATATCCCGGTAGTCAACATTGTCGAACCCTCGAAGTATTTTGAAGACTTCGATGAGCTGACCACGCAGTCTACGGGTTTCCACTGAGAACAGATCTAACTCCCTTAGTCTATCCTCATAACTTTTATGTCGGATAGAGGGAATCAGCTTGGTTGCCCTGGCTTGTACGCGTTCCAATCTCGCGATGTCCTTTCGCAATGAAGGACTCCAAAATTGTACGGCATACTCGAGGTGCGGTCGGACAAGTGAGTTGTACAGGCACAGTACAATCTCCTGGTTCCGATAACCAAACTGGCGCTTAATATAGCCTAGCATCCTTTGGGCCTTTTTCTCCGCCTCAATGCACTGTTTCGAGAACTTGAGGTCACTAGTGATTGTTACACCCAAGTCCTTCTCAGGGTCACTCGATTCAATAGCAGTGCCCTTAAGGATATACTGGGATTGGGGGTTTCTGTGGCCGATATGCATCACTTTGCATTTCCCCACGTTAAAAGGCATTTGCCACGTGTCCGACCACTCCCCAATCTTCCCAAGATCTTCCTGCAGGCGGGCAGTATTTCCATCCTTTGCAACGTTCATACCAAGCTTGGTATCGTCGGCAAATTTGGAAATCTTGGCAACCATGTCACCGTCCATGTCGTTGACGTAGATGATGAATAGTAGTGGTCCCAGGACAGAACCTTGAGACACCCCGCTCAGAAGACTGTCCATTCACCACCACCCGTTGCCGTCTGCCACTTAGCCAGTTCTCGATCCAGCCGGCTACCTTTCCGTCTATGCCAAGCGCTCGCACTTTCCGGAGAAGGCGGCGGTGTGGTACCTTATCAAAGGCTTTCTGAAAGTCTAGGTAGACCACATCCACCGCCTTGTCCCGATCGTGCTCGCTGAAAACGAAGTGGAAGAATTCTACAAGGTTCGTCAGGCATGACCGTTGCCTTCGGAAGCCGTGCTGGGAACTCCTCAGTAGCAGGTTTGACTCTAAATACGACGTCACTTTGTCCACCATGATGCTTTTCATGAGTTAACCGACTATCGAAGTCAGACTGATTGGTCGGTAGTTCGACGGTTGGTTACGGTCTCCTTTCTTGAAGATCGGAGTCACCTCCGCCTCACGCCAGTCTCTAGGAACGCATTTGGTCCGGATTGACATGTTAAAGATAGCGCACAGATGTCGTGATACTTCATCGCACACTTCCTTCAACACCTTGGATAGAAACCCGTCCGGTCCAGGGGACTTATTCGTCTTTAGGTCAGCGATCTTTTTCTTTATTTCTCCTTCAGTGAAGTCCATTGCCTCCAGCTTTTCCCCCGAGTAGGAATCCGTCGGCTGGGGAATGGGACCACTCTCTTCAGTAAACACTGAAGAGAAGTAGTCGTTGAGGAGGTTAGCATTTTCTGCATCTGAATGCTTTAATGTCCCTTCCTCATTCCTCAAAGGGCCAATCCTTCGACGGATTGGTTTACGGCTGTTCACATATCCAAAAAACTCCTTGGGATTCTCTTTACAGAGTCTCGCCACTCGGAGTTCCTCAGACCGCTTAGCCGCCCGTATGCTGGACTTCACTCTTCTGGATAGCCTCCGGTATTCGTCAAAGTCACCCGAGATCTTTGATTGCCGGTACACATTCCTCTTCTCCCTAAGCAGTTGCCCGATTTCTCGATTAAACCACTTTGGTTGAACAGAGGACCGACGGGGGCATTTCAGAGGGATGAAACGCGATTGAAGACTCATGAATGGGGTTTTGAAACTGTTCCAAGAGTCTTCAACAGCCTCGCACTCTTCTAGCCTCGCGTCAGTCAGTCCCGCGCGTAGACCTGCAAAGTCTGCTCTTCCCAAATCGAGTTTCCTTGATTTACTAGTTGCAGGCTCTGCCTTGGGGACTTTGACTACGAATCTAATTATTCGGTGGTCACTGCCACCGAGCTCTTCGCAAACAGACAGGTCCTCAACGATGTCATCCTCAGAGATGAAAACCAAGTCGAGGATATTGTCTCCTCTCGTTGGCTCTCTCACCCATTGAGTGAGGAACTCGTTGTTCGTGAACTCCAGAAGTAGTGCGTTCTCGCCACAGGGTTCTCTGGTTTCCCAGTCAACTTGTGTGTTGAAATCACCCATGACGATACACACTCTGTCTTCGACAAGTTCTCCTAGTAGCTCGTACAGATCTCTGTCCTTTTCAACGAGTTGGGCAGGAGGTCTATAAAGCACCAGGGTCCTGTATTTGGCAAGACCTATCTCTAGGTCAACACCTAGTAGTTCATGGTCGGATACGATGTTGCAATCCGTCGAGTTGAGAGTATCCTTGACATACAACATCACACCACCACCCTCTCTGTCTGGCCTATCTTTCTGGAAGAGCTGGTAACCGGGAATCGTGAATTCACCTTCAAAATCTCTGCTTGAGGTTTTAATCCACGTCTCCGTTATGGCCACCATCTCAGGTTCCTCTGTTGCTACGAGGCCACGGAGCTCAAGAAACTTATTCCTGATTGACCTCGCGTTGAACAGGAGAACTTTGAGGGAGTCCCCGAGTGTAGGACTCCCTACGCTCTTCCGTTTCCCGGCTTCTTTTGTGTGGCAGTACCCCTCTTTGCGCCCTCCGAGAAGGTTGTTCCAGGAGTGACACGGGCATACTGTCTTATGTCCGCCTTCACTCTGGGTCGGACGCTCCTCTGCGTCCGCTCTACGACATCCTGGATTAAGTTACAGAGTACAGCCTTTCCCTTGAATGAAAGGTGCACTCCGTCCCTTTGGTAAAGGTCGTTTCGACCGTAAAAGGTGCGGTAAGGGTCCAGAAAGAAGACCCCTTTCGCCGTACAGAGGTCGGACAGGCGCTGGTTCAGGGTCACGTTCCTAGAGTGAGCTGTCCGGCTAGGACCTCTTCTTGGGAGCATCCCTACAACGACCCGTTTGCGAGTTCTCAATCCACAGTCGTCCACGGCTCCAATGACCGTGTTGAGAATTTTCTCGCTGGGGCGGACTTTGCCTCCTCGGAGGTAGAGGTCATTCCCACTCACCATCAGGGCAACGACTGAATTCTCGGAGATCTGAGATTTCTCAGCCTCTACCCTGATGTGGTGGTTTCCCCGTCCTGGCTGGCAGCATACCTCCACACTAGTGCGAAGGCGGGCCGCTAGCAGGGGCTGCAAACCTTGTGCTTGGGAGTCGCCAACGAGGGTAACCCTCGGACATTTCCATGCAGAGGTTTGAGGCTTTCCTTTTGAAGCGAACTCTTGGTTCGCTCTTTCTTCTCCATCTTATTTTTCTTGTTCTTCTTTTTCTTATTCGTCTCTTCCCCCTCATCTTCCTTTGTTACATACTCTTCTGTTTTTCTCTTTTCTTCCTCTGCTTCAACTTTCTCTTTTTCAGCTTCTACTTTATCTTCTGTTTCAACTTTCTCTTCTTCCTGTTTCTTTCCCTTCCTTTTCCTTTTCTTTGAGGGTTTATCCATAGCATGCGGACCTAGCTCTGGGGGTAATACTGCAGATGCAGTGTTTAGTACAGGGCTTGACGTTAGCTCTGCTATTCTCACCTCAAGCCTGCGAATCAGTCCAGCGTGTTCTAATTCTAGAAGTAAGAGTAAGACTTCCCCACCTATTCAGCATCTAGTCGACACATGTGCCTTTGAATACCCGGCGAAACAACCTCACAAAGGTAATGCGTCGTCTTAGTGTTTCCATGTCCTGAGCGAAACATCGTCCAGACCTGCAAAACAGATCAAATAGAAGATAAGCGAACTTCAAAAGGATCTCCGAAGAAAAGACCCTCTCTGGGTACATACCTAACCTGCCTGGCAAAACAACACGATATTGAGTGGCACAACGCCAAGATATCTACACATCAGTAGACAACAATCCATTCTATGACACGTTAAGATAAATTATTGTATTGTCGCCAAAGTCTATTATAATATCATATTTTTGCCCTTATTGCCAATTTCCCCCTTTCTTGCCTTTATTAATGAACTTTTCTGTATCGGAAGCAGATATGAGGGTTGATTTTTAGCAGTGATGATTTCATCTAATTTCGAAACCTCTCAGAACGAATAGATTTTCATTATGCAACCAAATAAAGGTAATGCTGTAGTCATTATGGATCCGGAAGACTAGGATGGTAGGATGGGATCAATTTTAGGTTAGCTTAACAAATTCTGCGTTATAGATTAACCGTTAGATAAATTAATCTTGAGAATTGAAGATAGAGTAAATACACTTTTGACCCATCTCAACGCTTTCAACGTAATTAATTCTTTTGAGTACGATGCCATCTACGCAACCAGTTCGAGACTAGTTCAGCTCTACGGTTTACCCAAAACTAATATACCTGTAGTTCTTTAAGACCTATTTTCGCCTCATATATGCTTCTCCCATATAAACTGGCTGAATTCCTTTCTAAAATTCTTTCACTATACGTTAATAGCCAATATTCAATTAAAAATAGCTACAGGTTTGTTTACCAAACTAAAAAATTTCAACACGTTTCGTGACAAGTATTTGTAATTTATCACGGAAGATCTCTCTCTTTCTCCCTCTCTCTCTCTCTCTCTCTCTCTTTCTCTCTCTCTCTCTCTCCCTCTCTCCCTCTCTTTCTCTCTCTTTCTCTCTCTCTCTCTCTCTCTCTCTCTCTCTCTCTCTCTCTCTCTCTCTCTCTCTCTCTCTCTCTCTCACTCTTTGCTAATGTACCTGCGTCTGAAACCATTAATCATATCTTAAACTATATCGTCGAATCCTCCGAGTACTTCCCAAATAAAACCTACCCTTGTTATAATTAACTTTTAAAATTTGTCTTTAAGGACTCTTTTGTTTGCAATGATACCATTCATCACTAGAAAGATATTATTGCAATGGAATACCCAAATGGCCCTTAAGCTGCAGTCTTTATATCACTATTGGAAAATAAAAAGATACTGGAATGTCCAAAAGAATTCCAACTTAAATTTTACCACCATTTTCCTGAAGATTGTTGTAGTCATTTTGATAACATTAGCGGGGAAAATAGATTCTTGCAGTATATTAATTCACTCCACCCTAACATAATAATCACTAGGAAGTCGAAACAAATTCATCCCTTCCATTTTTAGAAATAAATATTAAGAAAACAGCCGGCGAGATTTCCACGTCAATTTAATGTAAACAAAACCTCAATTGGTAATCAATTTCTTCTCTTTCTGTGATTTTATCTCTCAAAATAATTGCTATTAGCAACTAACTTTACAGAAGATACCATCTCTCCGAATCTTTTGATAATATAAATAAAGAGTTTTGTTTCATAAAGAACTTCTTTTATAATGATTGCTTGATAGAAAAACAAATTTACAAGTTTATGTCACGAACAGTAGCCCCACAGACCTGCCTTTATGACGTACTAAATGATTCAAAATATGCTTAGTACCCGATATGTGATCTTTAAATTCACTATTTAAAAGGAAGGTAACTAAATTACTGAAATCTGCCTATCTTTACACGAAATATCATTTCAATTTTTTAGCAATAAAACAATTTCTTCTCTTTTTTCTTTCCCGAAGCTAAAATTCCCCATAAGTTGAGGATTGATGTTGTCTACTAATTCTCTTGTCCACAGTGTCTCTGCGGAACATATATGTGTAGCACTCTCTGTTTACTCGCGGCGAAGTTTTGGTCTCGCATGGGAATTAGTCACCGCACAGAAAAACATTGAGTGATAAAGAGAATTCGGTTATTTGTTCCCTTGCTATTAAATGTGAGGCTGATTTCTCTCTCGACTATTTTAAAACAATCAATCGTGGAATTATTCACAACAAAAATAAGCGCCCCACCATTAATCACAAATCTACTTTAGTTCCCTTTCAATGTCCATAACTAGCCCATAGCTAAACATTTCTTCGAACCATCTTCTCTATGGTTCTTTCACTTTAGTGTCGGATCTCGGGGACTGAAGGTAATAAGCTTGTTCTATATTAAATTTTTTTCCTCTCTTTTGATAGTGTTTATTATATAAACTTTTCTCCAGATTCTATATGGCCTCATTTGTAACATTTCTTGTCGCATTGCATTAGCATTATAATATTTATTAGAAGTTAGGTCATGCTTTACTATTTTCGGTATTTTGATTACTTTATTTATCATTAATCTCATTTATAATCATATTCTTGTTTACTAGCCTTAATTAATTTTAATCGTTTTAAGATTTTAGTATGACGATTCCTAAAGGTGAACAATCAAGCTCGAAACGTAGTAAAATAAATTTTAAATGGATCAGATCTTCTTTGTCGTTATCTTTCTTATTATATATATATTTCAGGGCAGAGATGACCCTGCCCTGAAATCGCGCAGTTGTGCACGTGGCGCCGTCCTGTTGGAACCACATGTCGCCAGTATCCATATCAGGCATATAATCCAGTTAAGGCCACAAGAAGTCACTCTATTTTTAAATGTAAATAAAACAAGTTGTGTTTGATATATGCACTTAATTTATTTTATATTTCAAAGTACATTTTATGGCATTAACTGTGGAATATGATGCCGTTCAAATGTCCGCCGCGGCTTTGCTTGGTGGAATGTATTCTGGAAGCCCAATTTTCGATTACTTTGTCGCATAAATCTGGCTGAATTTGCTGGATGGTGTTCGTTATTTTGATTTTGAGGACATCAACTGTTTGCGGATTATTCGCATAGACCTGCGATTTAAGGTAGCCCCAAAGAAAGTAGTATAATGGCGTTAAATCGCATGATCTTGGTGGCCAGTTGACGTCGCCACTGCGCGAGATGACCCTGCCCTGAAATCTCTGGTGCAAAATGTCTATCGTGGCGTGCGCAGTTTAACACGTAGCGCCGTCCTGTTGGAACCACATGTCTTCAGTATTGATATCAGGCATATAATCCAGTTGAGGCCATAAGAAGTTGCTTATCATCGATCTGTAGGTTTCGCCGTTGATGGTTATAGCAATCCCATCTTCATTCTCAAAAAAATACGGGCCGATGATACTGTTAGATGAAAATCCGCACCAAACAGTGACTTTGCTGTGATGCAACTAGTGCTATTATATCTCCTGTGGATTGTTTTCGTTCCAAATCCGACAATTTTGCTTGTTCATAAATCCATTCAACCAAAAATGGGCCTCATCGCTGAAGATGATTTTTGGGGTAAATTTGGGGCAACTTCCAACTGCTCTAGAGCCCAATCAGCGAACAAATGGCTTTGTCTATGGTCGTTTACCTTAAGTTCCTGGGTCAGTTGGATTTTGTACGGGTGCTGACCCAAGTTCATACGCATAATTCGCCAAACTGAAGTCGCAAAAAGGCCAAGTTCTTGTGAACGACGAGAAATTCACTGCCTCGGATTTTCCCGTACACTCTCATTTTCGTCAGAGTTGTTTTCAGCAGACCTCCAGTTTCCGCGACGTACTGGTGTTGTCTGATTGTGGATCGATCCTTTTGCTTAAATTTGGCCGCCAAGAGTCAAACAGTGGACTCGGCAGGACGATTGTGGCGAGGATAGAATTCACGTAATGCACGGAACGTTTGTCAAACGGAGCACTGAATTTGTTAATAACATTTGATGATTCTTACACACTGTTTAACGCTATAATCTTCCTACGTGACTTGCCAAGTACTAATGAATAGTTCACAGTGAGGGTGCAAGATGTCGCTTTAACAACATGGCCACTATTGCCTGACAAAGCTCGAGCGTCCTTGTTGAAAGAAGCTTAATATATATATATATATATATATATATATATATATATATATATATATAGAGAGAGAGAGAGAGAGAGAGAGAGAGAGAGAGAGAGAGAAAGAGGGAGAACAAATGAAAGAGAGAGAGAAATGATAATAAGGTTCATATAAATGATGCATATAATAAAGAGGATAATGGGTTGACGTCAACTCATTTATGTTTTAGAATTTAAAGCGCAATAACAACGAGGTTATTCGAAGGATCCCAATATAAAAATAGTGGAAGATATAAGGGCGCAAGTACTAAGGTGTCATAGAATCCGAGAAGCTTGAAACCTGGGGGCGACAGGGCACCAGTCCTTCAAGGTTCCCTCGTTAACGAAGAATTGAAGGAATAAATATAGAATAATAAACGGGGAACATAGATGAATAAAGGGGAACGAGAAAGGACCGATATGGCAGAGGAAGACTTTCATCTATTATGCTTAATACAACCGAAGGAAGTGACCATCAGCGCAACGTTTTTAATTCCAATTCTTCCTGAAGTAAACACTTTCAATCTAATCAGACATCTCTCGTGAATGATCAGTTTGTGTGCATTTCTCTATATACGTATACGTATAATCTTCTAACGGGCGCGAAAAATGTACACATCTCACCTGATTACGCTGCTTTGTTGCAATAGAACTGATCAATTCACGAGCCTAGTTTGAACTCTGATGCACTTCATCACCTGACGAAACTATTTCTATTTCCTTCATCACAGCGCGAAACTAGGTTGATCGATGCTCTCGTCAGCTCCGGACCCTGGTTTGTTCTATGCCTTGAATTACCTGAAAGATTTCAAATTTGCCGAGACATGGATGGAGCATACGTTGATCGTAACCATTAAACATTTTTATCTTGTATTTATAGTTTGCATAAAAAGACAAATCTGTTATTAATAATTATTTTTAATTTGTCTTTTATCATTAAATTAAGAAGTCAATCTCTAGACACCTAGATATCCGTTTCCTAAATTTATCAAGTAATATTAAGGTAGTTACAGTGTTACATGGACCAACACTAAAGACGAGGGATCCCTACATGGACCAGGCAAAGTCAAGCACTCTCAAATTTGACCAGTTGAGCTTTCAAATTTAATTCTTTGAAGTTAGGTATTTTGAGGTAAGTCAAGTAAGGCTGGGTGCCATAAAGTTTCACAATTAAAGTTCATCAGTTTTCAAATTTGGCAAAGTAAAGAGGAACCCTTACTAAATCTGACTAAAGTAACTACACTTAAATATAAACATGTAAGTTAAAAGGAATCCATAAATAGGAGCTGGTAATGGTAAACAACCCTTGATTTGCCAGATAAAGAGTATCAATCCCAAATTTATATAGGTAAGAAAAAAGACCCCCAAGAATATTAAAAAATATATTGTAAAAAAGAAAACTACATTAAAATAAAATATGGGTCATAGAAGTTGAAATGGTCAAACCATTTATTTAGGGTTAAGTTCGGTTTGGTTGGTTAAAGAATCGGCTCTATGCATTTAATTACAGCTTTTCCTTAACCTAACCTAAGCAAACCTTTATAACTGAAAGCTAACTACCTGCCCTAGTATTTTAATAGCCTTATATTTATTATAAGACTAGGTTCGTGAGACCAGGTCTTACTTTTTTACTTTTTATTTTTAAATTGACAATTGGAAAAATACAGGACCCAATTTTGCCCCTTTGAAGAATTGGGACCGCTATTAAAGCAAAGTGGTAGACATTTCAATTTTCAGAACTTTAATAAATGTGGTTAAGAAATCAGGTAGGTTAATCATGTAATTTAATCTTTCATTTTTCCTAATCTAACATAGCAAAGATTAATACCCAAAATCCTATAGTAAAAAGAAAATAAACACAAATGAACTAAGAATAAATGGACCTTTATCTCTTGAAATTACTTATCCTTCTCAAGCTTAATCATTTTCTTCGAATTACTGTACTCATGATAAGATATTATCCGTATTTAGTGCCACAAGATTGTTTTATGTCCAATTTTTACCCCCCGGTCCCACAAGGCCATCTTTGGCTCTCATTCCCCAAAATATAGCCGAGACTTGCAAGTATCCATTTTCGTTCCGATCTCCCCCTTTTCCTTATGAAAACCCCCAACATATAGTCTCTATTTAACCAAAACTGGAATTTGGCAACTGCCTTCACTATAAATTTTCTTATGCAAAGTTTTACAGCAATATAAATTGGACCCTTTGCTTCGTTTTTCTCTGATATATACAAAGTTAAATATCATTTGTTGGTATACTTCTGCGATATAGGGATACATTGAAAGTAACGCGCATAAATTGCATCATCATTAATTTATAATAACGGGTGGAGAGATTCGTGTGTGTTTATCGCGGATCGATCAATTTGCCTTCATATACGATAATATTGAAACGGTAAGGGTGAGTGAGCGGCTCTAAACGCAATATCAGTTTATCATGAAGACTGTATTCCTCGGGGTTTAACCCATGAATAATCTTGTAATGGTCTTTTGTAAAAAAAATTTAATGTTTTTGTCAATACTTTGAAACAGTAAATTTTTTTCCTTTAGAAGCTTGGCGAAAGTGATTCATGTATCAATAATTTCGGTAGCGAGTCATTCTGGCTGTTGGGCAAGGTGAATTAACTGTGAGGTCTTTATTTAGGACGATTGTGTCTGTGATTGCATGTATGTTTGTTAGGATCCGTCTCTCTTTTGTGGAGTTTTTAGCTGAAGACATATCCAGCTGTCATTTTGTCCATTATTTTACAAAATTTCACAATTCTTCACTATTTCTCCCAAGAGAGATTCCCCTTAATCCATGTAGTTCTATATTTTCTGCGGAGTGGCTCATGTTTCCCGAACTTTTGGTTTTCTCTCACAGCTGGTTAAGTTTGATCAATGAACCCTTCCTATTTTTGTTTATAACCACGGTATCAAAATACCATTATTTTTTCTGTTATCTTTAAGTTCATTCAAAAAAATTATAACGTTGACATAGGATATAACTTTGCTTTTTTTAGTCCAAAAGGATAAGAAAGGACCATTAATCTTTGAGGACATAGCTCCCTCCCAGGAGCGTTGCCTGACTTTCCGGTTCACACAACTCTGAGGATCTCGTTTCAGAGTCTACTCATTATACACTGCTTTACAAAAGTTAGGTGGTCTTCATACAGGTTTGGCAAGTTTTATATTGGTAGATAACAAATTATAAAATATATGCAATTGGTTACACTTTGCATGCGTAATTTTAAAGTTCAAGGTTATGTTTATTTTCTCTCGCTGATTGAGAAAATGCTATTCATTAAGCTCTAGGTATTAGGTCAACTTTTAAAAATCATAATGCATTTTCTATAAATGTTGATTTTTTGCTAGGTTAGTAGTGAATGATTGATATAATATAATAATTCAATTCTTATAAATAGACTTTGCAGTTCTTATAGATCTCAAGAAAAAATAAAGACTTTATGATAAGTTAATCAGAGATGAATGGATTTCATGGATTTGCGGTATCGCGAGGGAGATACTAGATCCCTCTATACCTATAAATGCTAGTAGTAGGCCAGAAGGTCTATGTCCCAACGGTCTTGATAGTATTTCTCCAACACACGAATGTCCTTGTGAACAAGTTTCCCTTGTTCTTAAGTCATCTTGACAATAAATTCTCTGGAAAATATACAAAGGCTATATGAGAAGGGATTTTTTATTTAAGATGCCTTCACAGAGTCGCTGAAAACATTTCATTAGCTCACAGACATATGTGATATCTGGTATTTAGTGTTTGCCTAGGAATTTTTCTGTGACCAATTTCAGAACTAGCCTAGCGAAGAGTTAAGTGGCATTAAATTTTTAGTCGTAACCAGAGGTGGGCACTAAATACATTTGAAGTATTCAAATACTAATTATTAAATACAGTGAAAAATGTATTTAGATACATTTTTAAATATATTTCAAATACATGATATTTAATGACAATCGTTAAGGACCATTGGTATCACAAAAATAATTTCCATTAAAATGAAATTGTATATTATAATTGCTAATGTAGGATTTGATGACAATTGGACTTAGGTACTACAAAGAAATAGAAAGTTCCATAGAAGGAAATTTCAGCTAGCTATTTATATCAGCATTATATTTAAGTAATATCAGTTGCTGAAGTGTTTTTTTCAGATGAAGAACTCTGTTTTGGAGATAAGGTCCATCCTCCTAATAAGAAGAGCCGTTTGACAGAGCTACGACGCAAGGGTGGTGTTGCATTTAATACATAACTTTTTTATGGTGCATATCTATTTAAACTTTGAAGTCTTTTATTTGAATCATGAAGGTAACTGAACAATTCTAAATCTACGGTTGATCGTTTTTTGAGTGAGTTTTGTAAATCCAAATTATTCGTCACTCTCCGATAAACCACTGTATGATTCAGCTTCAGGTCCTTCTGCTAAATTTTCAATCACTTGAATCAATATTTTTAACAGAGTCTTGGTGGATTGAACTGTCTCATAAAACGCTAATATCTTCCCAGCGGAGTTTGAAGAATTGATAAGTTGTTGATGCAAAAATGGCAGTTGTAACGCTGGCTTTATTTGCCAAGGTCAAATAAGATTGGTATCACTTTACAAAGCCCGTAGTGACTGCACTTAGCAGAAGTTGGCAAAATTTCAGAGAATGTGACTGAAGGCTCTTTAGCTTTTTCTCCACAGTGAGCAAGGTAGGGAACATTTCTCCATAAAACAGTTTTTTTCTTCCTGTAGTCGATGAATTACCACTGCAATAAAAGCCAAAACTCAGACATACTCTACAAGAAATTGAATTTCGTGACTTCTGAACAATGGAAGTTCAAGTGACTTCATTAGTTGATGTAATTTGTCCCTGTGTTTCAAAAGTAATGACAATGCATCAAACAGAGAGTTCCACCTTGTAATGCAAAAACACCATTAATGAGCAGTTGATAACAGTTTTGATAATCTCTGCTTATTTTGGACGACTGCTTTCGTTCCATAATGCTGAGCATTTCCCCATCGCAGCATGATTGATATTTGCAAAAGAAGATATTTTCAGTGACTGTTTTGCATCAGTTGTGGCGACGGGACTGAGTGTGTGTGAAGCACAGCACACATGGTTAGGTAGGCTGAAGCTGCATGAGTCAGATGAGAAGTCTTCTTCCTGATGTAAGGCACTTCTCATTAGGAAACTATCCTCCAGGTTGTGCTCACCTTGATCTTCTTAACCTATCTTCTGAATCTGTGGACACATTTGCAGCAGTGACTGCAAATTCCTTAAAAGCATTAACAAAATTAGAGCCGTTATCAGTGGCGGTGCTCGTGATCTTCTGCAGGGATGATATAGTATTCATTGATGATATTCTCCAAATTTTCAGCAATTGTAATGTAGTTTTGTTCTCCTTTGAAGCGACAGCATGCCAACACTCCACTCTGACAGATAAAAGCAGTTTTCTCAAGCTGAAAAAAAAGAAATAGCAGTCCAATATTTCTCTCATAAATGTTTCCAAAAAATTTAAATATTAATATAATCGTGATAAATTGAACTAACAAATAGGAATGCTTTCAGCCAAGAGCTGATAATTTCCTAAGGGTAAAAACCTTTTCAATTTATATTTCATAAAGAGCAAAATCTTAACATACCCAATGAACTGTAATGCCTAAAAAACTCCGGTGACGAGTTGACCAAATATCTGCAGTAAGACATAAGTAAGAGGTGCTCTATAGTTTATTTTTCAGTAGAGATCTTGTCACTTTCTCTTCTTCTATATTATTTAGGCCTAGCGTCCGCCTTGAAATGACGTCAACTGAAGAATTTAGACCTGCGGTAGTGGAATATATGATTATTGCGAGTGAAATTGATTTTCACAGCGAAATGAGAGTATATGGTATGCATATAAGATTTTAGATATAAAGGGAGCTATATGAATATACTACAGCTGTATAGGACTGGTAAATTAATTGATAAACATATTATTAGTCCTTAATTTTCAAGATTACATAGTGAAATATTAACTTTCAGTATTGTTAGCAATATATACTTTATCAAGCTTTATTTCCTACATTTTGACGGGCAGCCATGCTAGTTTTGACATATGTAATGATATATAGGTAGCGCTACTATTAAGAAATATTTCATTATAGGAATTCATCTAATAACTCCATATAATCGATCAATAATTGTACTAATTATTCATGAAAACTGTTTATTCAATAATATCTTTAAGTAAATGATAACGCGCTTGAAGAATATACAAGAAGTATGTGGATTCTCATGAAATTATTGCAATATATTAATATCTGTTTTTTGTATATGTCTTTAATTATTTTCACAAAAGTTGGTTGATCCCTGGTTGATAGGGGATGCACACCTTGTATGATTAAATATGCAATCAGCTTATCAACAAAAGATTGTTTGACCTTCTTCACTTTAACACCGCTGCATGAAGCACCATCGTTTTATACTGAAAATTTTCATTTGGAATCTTATCTTTGAGCTGTCTCGTAGTTATCGGCTTTTTGCACAAAAGCAGGAGGCTTTCTCTTTTGATAAATGTATGTCGTGGAATGTCCATACACTCTCTCTCTCTCTCTCTCGCTTTATATATATATATATATATATATATATATATATATATATATATATATATATATATATATATATATATATATATATATATATATATATATATATATATATATATATATATATATATACGTAGGTACTTTGGGGGCTTTGGGCCGAAGTTATGTGAATACCGTTAATGAATGAGAAAATTGTTATGACTTCAGTGGGGATTGTTTACTATTAACTTTGCGGGGTCCTTTTTAAAACAAATATTTCAGAGTTAAAGTTAACCAATGATTAACATTGGTTAACTTGCAAACGTTAGGGTTGCAAAAGAAAGACAATGACCAAAATATACCTTTACTAGCAACCAAATAATATTTAAATATACACAGATATTTGGTTTAAAGGGAATAGTCGCACAGACGGATTTAAATGTCCAACTGAGATACAGGTGGGTTAATTAGGGGATTAAAGTGTCTGTGTTCAGGTCAGTGATTAAAAGGGGGATTTTAAACCAGGCACGTTCACAAAGAATGGATCGATTGGGTACGCCAGATTCTAGATCAATCCGCAGGCGGAAACGCTTACAATTACTTAAGTGCTCGTTGCAAGAAAGGGCCCAGTCGGGAAACGATGACTGCGATGGGGCAAGTCGGATTACCTCACGCTTCAGATGAAAAAGCATGCGTAGATGCCTTTCGGAGAGGAAAATCATCGTCAGATACTCGCCACTTTGACTATGGCAGAGTTCACGGATGTCTATTTAGCCTTCGTCTTCGAATCGAAATCGTCGTTGTCTTTCAGCTCGTTAGCGAGGGGAAGTGTGAATTCTATTCGTGCCGTTTAGTAAACCGAGTCGAAGGATTATATAGACGCTCGGCAAGGTGGCTTTAGATGGCTTGGTTTCCGCCTCCACAAACACCTGCGATTTGGAGCAAAAGTCGGTGACTAAATCGGGGAGGGAATTGAGATACCGTTGGCGTAGAATGTTCGATGAACTTTGATCTGTGACGGAAAGGCTTTAAAGCGGCCACGAGAGACGATAAAATCAATCCCTAAGCAAATACAGCTGTGGTGTGATAAACGGCGTGGGTCGCTCCCTCGTTCTCGTTTAGCCGTACTTTGAAAGCTGCATGCGGTGATATCGCGACCACGTGGGTACAGAAGGGCACCTGGTCGCCCTTCGACCTTATTCTGCTACAATGTTCATGATCAGATAAGTTAAAGACATTTGTTACACGTTTCCATAATTCACGTTAAATTCAATTAGAATATAGTATAAACAAAGATGTTGCAAAAGGAAGCAGATAGGTTCGTGCATGGTAAACCTACGCTACATAACATTATCGTTAGCTACTAACAATTTTGCCTTTTTTTTAATAATAAATAGTTAAACTTGTCAATTCAATTAATTATCATATAATTATCTTGAATAAATTCTTACCTTCAAATGAATGCGTAGAATGGAAGTAGCATTGATCACCACAGACATTTCGCCATTGTATGATGTACATATACACTTCGCTTTTTGGGGGGTCAGAAGAATTCAATCTGAAAAGTTACCATTTAGTAAACGATGACTATATTTACCTGATTATTTATCTTTCTAGTCTTTCTTATTGTCTAATCTCTCAATTTCACATGCTTTCTAAGAAGCTGAAGTTGCCATGCAGCAGTTGAAATGACGCTGAGCTCTCTCACTATACAACCGAACGCAACAATGACCATCTGTTAACTGAATTTGAACTGATGCAAGAAATCTTCGCTCACTGGCTCACGCAGTCAACCGTTTGAGTCATACAAGTTGCGACAAGCTAAAACATGCATTACACGTCATCAACAAATATACCCACTTACAGTTTCTTCCTGTTTACGCATGGAAAATTTGTTGAAAAGTTACTCCTTCACTCACTTTTTCCAGCGCCTTCACGAGCTTCTTCATCAGGTAGCGTTTTAAATGCAGTAGTTAGAGCAGAATTATGTGCGGTCCACTCTCGTCGCACATAAGGTTGCTCGTCTGCCTAGCTATTTCACAGTCACATGAAGTATGCAAACCCTGTATACCCACGTTGAAGTCTTTTATCGAGCCCAGCTACCTTGAAATCTCCTCAGATCAACGAATCATGGTACTTTTAGTTAATAAGAGATAACAGAGGTATCATTTCTCTGTATATTTCTTCATTTCATCTTATTGTGTGAGTGTGAACGAAGAGAAGCTGTTCAGAAAAGCCGCATAAAGACATCTAATCAAAGAGTCGAAGAAAAGTCTCCATTGCTTAGCGTTAAACTTCAAACGCCTTGAATCGTTAAGGTAAGTGATATTATGGTACTAGACCAGCTAAGACGTTTCCTCAAACGTGGCAAATTTTAGAAATTCTTTATAGCCGTTTCTATAAAAAAAACGCTTTCTGAAGGGGCAACAGACATTTCTCATTAAAGCCCAAAACAAATAGCTGAACAGACAATTTAGAGAGGTTCAATTCTCCCGTTAGGCTATTAAGCTCAGTTTTGCTCAGTCGCATCACTCCATCTTCATCTGCTGGCTCGATTGTCCCTAATTATTTTCATTGTTCGTATCTGCACCCTTTAAGTCGTATAACGATACCAAGTTGATGATAGGCTCAGGGGCAGGAAATTCTGGGACGTGTATATTTGGTTTTATGTCTGATGACCACACAGGTTACTGGGCATGATGTTTTTTTCTCGTGATTGACGGTCTTTTAATTTTTCATACAGAGATAGATAGGTATGTGGTGTGATCTTTTCCTTCCTTCGTCACCATCAACACCCCAAATGACTTACTATTTTTAGTATTCTTCCTCTAATAACAGGTTTTTAACACATATTTGACCAAAGATATGATTGCGTAATGGCTAATATTGAAATAGTCAGCTTTCGAGGCCCCGTCCAAGAAATCCCCCTAAATTAGTGAAAGTTTAAGACACCTTGAAACCCAGGAACCTCCCCCCTTCGGAACCGGGACTTATCAAGCCCATAATTTGCGTTACCCTTGCGTCATTATTCTCCAGAAGGCAGAAAATCTGTTTCACGTGCTGAATAGAAGGTCATGTATGTACAAACTGCCCTCAAAGTTTTCAATTTAGAAGCGTGCCTTCCCATCAAGTATACCAAGTTAGTGCCGCTCCTGCTCCTCCCCATCTCTCCAGGATACCCTACGTCTCTCACGTCAACCAACAACCCCGGTCAACAAGTAAATTTTCTTTTCAATAAGAGCTACCCAGGTGGTTTGAAATTTGAAAATTGAGCCGTGAACGGATGCCGTGTGTCTACCCTTGTAAGTGTCCCAGAGTGTCCGAGGATTTACTTATCCCGGTCGGTCCTGGCCCCTAAAAGTTTGCTGTGGTCCATGACTACCTTGGCCGAGCGAATCCTTTTCCTATCGTAAAATGCCACATCGAATGTGAGTATTTGACTGGTTAGCTCGAAGTGGTAGCAACCCCAATCAAGTTTAGCTCTGTACTGATTGCTTAGAGCCATCAGGTTACAAGTAACCTGGTAGCACAACCCGTGCTAACCCGTGCCAAGGCCACCAAGGCTTCCTTGGAAACCAATCCTTTAGAAAACCCGTCGATCGGGTGATGGAGAACTTCCGGAACGAGGATTTTGCCCACGCCCAGTAATCCTGTGCAACTCTCCTCCCCCTTTGGGAGAAAGCTAGTACTCAGGAGCAAGAGTGTTCCCGTGGTAGAAAAAGCTTCTCATACCTTGTCAAGAATGAGCTGTTATATCGTAAAATGTTCCGAGGGAACCGAACCTGAAACACACACCTTGTGTGTTCCCCACTCTCACGTCGCCTAAGTCCTCCAGATTTCTCCGATAGTCTATTCTCCTGGCATTTTACTCATAATAAAGCCTCTCAGAGGGTTTTTAAGTATTTCTCTTGGTCACGTGCGGCCAGAGAAACTATAGAGAACAGCAAACCTTACTAGCCCTATTCATCCCCTTTCTAGCTAAGGACAGATTTACGTCCCCCTTGGGTAGACTTCCCTACCCATTTTGCCAAGGCACTAACCCTTAAGCGCATTCATAGCGTTTCGTGCGCCTAAGCCCTCATTTCCATTTTTTTCGTGTAGGATTTCCTAAAGAGGTATTGTCGGATCGAGAAAGAAAATTTACCTCAGAGCTTATGGAGTATGTCGGAAGCAACTTGTGGTAAAACCTCTGTTTACCACCTCCATACCACCTAGCCGCAAATGGAGTTTGCGAAAAGCTAAATGGCGCAATGAAACCAATCCTCAGAAAATTGTATATCGATCAGCCCTGAGAATGGCACAGCTTTTTACCCGGGCACTGTTTGCGTGTCGTGAAATACTTCTAAGACCCTAGGATTCGCCCCTTCAAATTACTGTATGGCCTTAATGTTAGAGGCCCCCTTACCATTTATATGAGTTTTTTACCAATCCCCGCCTGGATAATGAAATCCAATCTTCCTATTTCTAACTCCTGGACCTCTGAAAGTGTCTAAAGATATTTCGAACTTATCGAACTTATTTAGATTTAAACACGAAGGAAAAAAGTGTTAAACATGGCAAGGAGGTGCTGTTGCTCCTTCCCAGGGAGAGTAACAAACTCCTGAGCCATAGGAAGTGCCCCTTTTTCGATTCAGGGGTAAAAATGGCCTGTCGATTATCTGATTAGAACATCCTCATAAAATAAGGTTTACCACATCAATATGTTAAAGAAATATCACCGCCGTGCGTGTCTCAACAATATTGTGGCCCTCGATGAAGAGTCCCCTAAGAAAGCAGTGTATCCCACTAACTCTCTCAACGTAGTGCAAGTAGTATGCATTGAACAAGATGGTGATTATCTTATTCCATCTTTAACTAGACCTCCACAATTATCCTCCCGTGTTGGATGTTTCTCCCAGACTAGCGCCTCTTCAAACGAGTCAGCTCTAGCAGTTGCTAAATGGATTCGAATATGTTATCCTCGAGAACCTCGGTTGCTACCATCAATTTGAGCATGACATCGTCCTTACCACTCAAGATCCTGTACGATTGAAGTCCTACCCTCTTCCCATCCACATTAGGAAAGCCTTTAACGAAGAAGTGGACAATCTTATTTGCATTAAACATCATCGAGCCCACGAAGTCAGAATACTGATCCCCCATAGTCATGGCTCGCAAGCCAGCCCCAACCAAACGCATCTGCGTCGATTTCCGAGAATAAAATTCAGTAACTATGTTTGATTCCGACTCTATCCCTGTTATAGAGGAGAATCTCCAAATTTATGAAGAAGCTAAATATATTTCTGAGTTGAACCTCTGCAACGAATACTACAAAATTCTCCTCCGTAAAAACGCGCGAAGTATACTGCTTTCCCACCTATAAGGGTATTACGCAGTTTAAATGAATCAGATTCGGGTTAGTCATTGCATGTAGCAACTATAACGGGATGATGCGAAGGATTGTGAATGATTTGCTGCACGTCTCCTTCTACTTTGACCTCCTTTATGTTGCTACCTCTACGTGGGATCAGCATTTGATAACTCTTTGCTGCCTACTTATTAGGCTAGGGAAACACGAACGCACCCTTGGCCCTAGTAAGTGCCACTTCGCGTACAAGAGTATTAATATCTGGGCTTCAATGTTGTCAAAAATCAGATGTGCCTCCAGAAAGAAAGGGCCTAAGCCATTGTCAAGATGCCACTTCTCCGCACGAAGAAACCGTTGTGGTCATTCATGGGATCGGCCTCCTTTTACCGTAGATTTCTCCCCAACTTTGCTTCTATTTTCGCCCATTTAAGTGCTCTTCTTCAGAAAAGATTCCCAGATACCGTTTCATGGAATCACGAAGCTACTGCTAGGTTCCAGTAGCTTAAGGACAACCTAGTGTCCGCCCACATTTTGAAGCTCTCCGATCCTTCTAAACCCTTCGGCATCATGACGGATGAGAGTGACGAAGGAATTGAATCCATGCTGCTCCAATTCTCGAACGAAGGTGAAAGCCACCTGGTGGCTTATCCAACCCGAAAGCTTTTGCCCCGTCAACGAAATTACTCGGTAATAGAACGAGAAGCAGTAGCTATAGTATGGAGTATTACCAAATTTAGCATGTATTTAATAGGAAAATAATTTATTGTCAAAACTGACCATCGCCCTTTGTCGTATATCCGAAATATAAGAGACAGAATGGACGTATAATGCAATGGCCTTTGATACTCAAACGGTATAAGTTTGAAGTTTGATATATACGCGGCACCGAGAATTGTATAGCTGACAATCTTAGCAGGAATCCATTGGCCGACAATGCCGCCTAATCCACTAATTTATAGGGCGTTTGTAAACCAGTAATTTAATTATGTATATATACATTTTTCTAAATTTTATGTTCTGTGTACATATAGTTATGGTCTTTGTAGTTACTTATTTAATATAATTGTTTTTTTTTGTTCCACTACCCTTTCAGACGGAATTATAATGTTGTACCCTAATTAGAATGTGATTTTCTTACCTTATTTTTTTTTTAGCTCAGATCAACATCATAGCTTTTTGTAATCCTGTCGAACACAGCTCAGGTCCCTCGTTTTGGGGGATCAGGCAGACCTTAATAATTCCCCCATCCAAATTTGAGATGTCCGTTTTTATCCCTTTCTCTCAGAAAAGTTCTATTGTATTGGAGGGAGGGGTACAAAAGAACAACCTTTGACCTCCTCACGTTATTTGGAGACCACGTGCGATTGTATCCCGCAAAGGAAAATATCACTTCCTGTTCGAGAAATTTTGATGCCTGGCTGTATTAGGGAATTATCCTCCAATCCTGCGAATTTGTCCAGAGCCCTTCCCTCGGCCAAGAGGAGAGAACGAGCCGCTTGTTTTTGTCGCGTTTTGCCGCTAAAAGCTGAATTTTCGTCCACCTGCTCCGAATCTCCCGTTCCCTCTTCCGGATCACTCGTACAAATACCCGGTTTCGACTTGAGATCAGTGAGTTCCAAAGGCACCTCAAAGTCGTCCTCATCCTTTCGAGTGGAATTACCGTGAGCGTTCATCAGGCAGCAAGACTTTCTCCGCCGTGATTCTACTCCAGTCAATTGGGAGCTTCTGTCGACGGCAATCCTTTGAAGTTGCGCGACAGTCTCCCTTCGTTTAATCGATCGAAAGAAAATCTCCATCGATTACCTTTGAGGAAAAGAATTTTCCTCCGCAGGTGGAATTACGAGTAGTCCCAGATTTCCCTATCGACCGTGATCTTTTAAGATAATCTGTATTCCTTGTGGATTTAGGACGGCGTATATATTTTTTGTTCATTTTGGGACTCGAGATATTGTACACATATATTTACTTATTCACCCAGATGTCACTTTGCCAGGAAGTACCTTCATAAGGGGGAAGGATAAGTCAGAGAGAGAGAGAGAGAAGGCGAGTCGCGCAGATAAAGAGAAAAAGGAGTATCTCACGGACGAGGAACATTCCATCGGAACCTTTCGGTAAAATTTCGGAAAGATAACGAGTCAAACTGGAGCCTGGACAGCACTCAGCGATATGGCGCTAAAACCATCGCCTACGTCTCTTTGGGAGAGATGCGGAATCGCTTCTGTCGCAAACAAAAGAGCTTCCGGGGGAGTCGTATATATTCCTCAGCTTGAGAATGATCAAATGGGTATCCTCAGAGTATTCGGGACGCGAGCTGTATCTACGCCACTTTCACGCAAGCATGATTCACGCAGTACTTCGACAATATTCACCCAGCATCTTGAGAGGTCATTAGAATCATCCAAGGAATTCGCGCACTTCTCGTGCGACACCCCGGCACCCTAACGACTTGCAGGCAGAAACCATTATTTGCGGAAACGTACTCCCCCAAGCGACTGCTTGAGGTATCCTCCATAAAATCTTAAGCCATTACATTATCTCTTTTATCGTTGAAGAGGCGCGTCGCTCTCCTCCCGCAAGAATCACTTCATAGTCTCCTCTCGAGCCCTCTCGGGTAATTTTTGTGCCTCGTACGGCTCAGCTAATATCATTCTTTGTAAATTCAATTCAATTTTCATTTGCCGAACTATTAACATAACTTTTAAAGTGTAATATTCTTGTTAATCACATTTGTTGGTTGTATTTTATTGAAAATTTATTTTGTTTACTTGATTGTATCCTATAACCACTTGAAGCCTATTGAAATAGTATCAAAGTCGGCCAATATTAGAATTTGCATTCGTTTTTAATTCCCAAGCACTTAAGAGGGAGACATTCCCTATATTTGATGGCGCCTCCTTCTCCCAAGTCTAGGGATGGCAGTAAAGGTCAGGTAGTACTATCTGATCATACGACACTTATGATAAGGTACAGCTATAAGAGGTAAAAGAAATATATAAGCAATGATGTATAAAGTTGCAGGAACAACCGGCTGCCAATATAACCACTGCTAACTTACTCAAAAAACATTAAAAAGGTTCAATGAGAATTACTCAGTAATTAACTCAAAAACAAATCCTGCCAAAGAGATTTGCAATTAACCTGGTGAGGATGAGAGAAGTCAAAATATTTAAAAATTGCTTAGCCTGATTAACCTAAGACGATACTAGTTGTGCTGGTCGGAAAAGGCGATAGAGAATATCAACTAAGTATTCTCCTTCAGGCAGTTGCTGCTCATGATAATGCTTCTCTGCTCATGTTTGCAATGCCATTCGATACCAATATCACCTTCCTATTTATTCATTCGTTGACACTAAATTATTTATTTTTATTCACGTGGTTGGTATTGTTTATTTAATTCACTTCATTTTTTTAAATTTCAAATCGTAAGTTTACCCGATCTCCCCTTAATCATTTTTCTATCATGAAGTTGAAACCTTGGATTTGAAAGGTTTTCAGGGAGCGTTAAGTTATTTACTTTCGACAAATCGCAACTTCGTTGCAACGTGTATTCAACAAGTAAAATCCAACTCTGCAGAGAACTTTCTCACATCGAGTTAAACCCTGCCTTTGTTGCGATTTTCCACTATTGCATATGAAGATCATTAAAGTTGTTCAAATCTTCATTCAATGCTTGGAAACCTTTGAAAAAAATACCAATGGTCTCAAATCCACAACTCCCTCCACCGGACGGAAACTAATTTCAAAGTTTATCGCACGAACTTTTAATTAAAAATCGATAATCATAACTGCGCAACACAATAGTAAAAGACGAGATATTTTATGTAGTGAAGAATATCGGACCTTATTTTTCAATTAACTCGGTCCCGTTGGCGGACTATAGAGAATATATAAATTATAGCGCCATAAAATCAGCAGTCAACTCACAACTTAATATTTATAACCAATAAATTATTTAGTTTGATACTAATCTGATGTCATTAATTTAATATTGAGCTTCATGTCATAAACCCTGAAAGTGATGATATAAAAAAGTTTCGATTTATTTTTTTTTATACTTTTTCCTCAACATTTATATTTTAACTATTTTATCATTTATTTCTTCATTCCGAATAGGTGATATAAGTTTGTACAGTTGAGGATTTGTTCCATATATGCCTACAATTCTTATGAGCAATAAATTTAAATAATGTAATTGATGAAGTTTGGAAGAAAATAAAAATAATTTACAATAATTATCGTTTGTTTTCATTTACTATTATCATCATTGTCATAGTGTTTTTATTTTATCCATGACTAGTTCATTCAGATCCATTTTATTACGGAATAATTTCATGTTTCTTAAATGGCAGATAATACATTACTATTAGATTGAATCTACATGTTATTTACATATAACATAAATTTCTTCACATCTAAATATACTAATTTCAAATTATGCAGTCATTCTTTGGTCAAAGAGCGGAAAACTTCGAGTGCATGCACTTTGTCTAGAGCTTCTGACACAAAATTAAAAGGCTTTAGTGTTTTTTTTAAACGAGATTTTCTCTTGTATCGATAAAGGTTGGTCAAAATAAATATATTTAATTATGCATTATTTGAGCCGTGGTGCGATAGGTTATTATACACAGTATCCTTCAAAATATAGAAAAAAATACATAAATTTATATTTTGGGAAAAATACTCGTTTAAATTCCATGAAAAAGGACATAATCTATGAATATACATATGATTCTGTCCAAGTTTCAGTTCATACAAAGATGATTTATTAGGAAAATAATGTTACAAGTAACAATGCGACTAAAACTAAAGTACGATGATAATAAAAGCTCAAATAACCAAAAAGAAAACAAAATATTTATTAGAATTATCATGTATTGCCAAGATCCTTTACACTGCTTCATGACGCTGTGAAACAAAGGATATAATGGAAGTTTTAATGCATTTAGACGCATTTTACTGTTTTAACACGTTAATTGCAATATTAAACTATGTGGCTGCCCTAGTTGGCAGCACTAACTCCAGGTGAGAGCCTAAGTAGAAATCTAAGTTCGTTCGACGAACCTTTTTCTATCACACACATAAACCTCGCGAAGATTTAAAAACGAGTTTATATCTTCGGCCACACGACATTGCCGAGGGGCCGGAATGATCATGAGTAATTTTATTCTATTTTTCTTTCAATATTTGCCGGAGATCTTCAGCATTCGTCTGTTTCCAAGGTATAAATAACATCTTCCATATAACAACTTTTTTATAACCCAGTTTTTTCGCCCTAAATCTGAAAGATTTGGGCATAGTTATCGGATTTATTTCATGGATCTCCGCGGGTCGGATCATCACTTAGATATTTTCAACCTGCATCAACTGCATACTGATAACCTTCAAGTGGTACATTGCTACTATAAATTAATGATATCATCAGTATCAGTTTACAATACATGGGGATCCTTTGCTGCTATATATGAATGATATCATCGGAATCACTCTGCAATACTCTTGGTACAGTACTGCTATAAATGAATGATATCATCACTATCAGTATACATTACATTCTGTACATTTCTGTTATAAATTGTATTACTAGTTTTTATCTTTATCTTGAAAGATATAAGATAGAATTTTCTAGATTTGGAAACTCCCAAACTTAAAGTATTTATTTTCTTCATACCTATTTTTTCCTTCGCTGTTCTAGGAATTGACACTTCGATAGTTCCAAAGAAAATTTTTAAAAAAATATATTGTTTAAATTTAATTGAAATAAAAGAAATATTTTAAAGAAAGTCTAGGTTAGGTGTTTTTTAGGTGTATATATATATATAAATATATATAAGTAAAAGAACTCCATGGCGAGGTATGGTATATGATAGTGAAACCACTGTATAGGAGCCAAAAGTTTAATTTACAAGACTAGTTTCCGTATGTAGTTTATCATACCCTTTTCAGTCCTATACTGAGAATGCTATTGATACAAAAGTCTCTAAATAGCGTAAAAATCAGTAAAAAAATAACAAAACAGAAAGAAACACAAAACGGGGGAGGTTAAGGTCATTAATCAGGGGGTGTATGTCTAAGATTGTTGACTAAGCTATTTACGATGAGGTTACGAGAATGGGGGCTGCATTTCAATTTCCCCACTGATAAATTAAAATTAGGAATTTCTCCTATTAATATAAATTCTCCTATTTTCTTTTTATATATAGATAAAAAATTAGGAATTATTTAGCAATTTCATTTCAATATTAATGATGTCGATTGAATTTGGGTTTGATTGGGATCGAGATTAATCAACCTCATGTTAAGAGCAGTAACGCGAGTGCTAATGAGAGACCTTCTTTCCTGAAAATTAGTTTGCGTTTGTATGATTTAGTGAATTAGAATCCCATCTGTGAAATAGTATTTTTATTGCAACAAATTATATCCATTAACATTTATGTTAATATTATTGATCTCTATTTGAACAAGAAATATATTAAGGAAAATAGAAAGTAACAGGTTGATCCTTTCTTCACTGATGAAAGCTAAATGGTGACTAAATAATATCCATAAGCCCCATATGAGGTTTCCAGCCGATCCTCCTTTTGTGTTAAACGCGTCTCTCCTATTTGGAGCAGCGGATAAAAGGAAACGGAAGGATATCGCTAAGCGTACTAATAGCGCTATTAGTAATGTTGACTGTGTTTAAGGTTTCTTTATTTTGTGCAATCGCCATTTCATAATTTATTATCTCCTCCGCTTATTTCTCTTTCGCTGACCAAATAATCACACTGATTGCACCTGTCTTCGCAGCGGCAGACTACTTTTATTGAAGAATAATAAATTACATAGGTAAAAAGATTTGTCCTAATTATTTAATAACTTTTCAAAACTTAATAAAATCCAGCATAGTTTCTAAAAAGCAGTTTGTAATTAATGATGGTACGGCCGAGTAGCAGAAAAGGGGACTCTTCTAAGAATCTGAAGGTTGCGCAATGCTACTTATGCTGCGCCACCATTTCTGGTCTCTTGCTTGTTATGTTGGACTATCAAAACTAAGTTTTTGCTCCATAGCAACTTTATAATTATTTTGAATCCACTCAAATAAACGAGACAGAAAAAGGAGAACATTTTGAAAGTGATCAAAAAACAGATGAGAAAGGTTAAAATAGCAACGCCACTAGCTCTGAGAGAAGTAACGAGGCGATGAGAAAGATGAGGTGAATTAGAGTAAAGAACAGAGTCATCAACATGGATCAAAATAAATATCCATTCATCAGCAAGGATAAAAATAAATATCTCATGGGAAAGTGAGAAAAATTGGGAGACTGCCTGACCCATGCAGACACTATGTGCATTTAAAGGAACCCTCCCCAAAATTCATTAACCACAATTAATCATGTAAATACAGTACACTTAGACAGCCGCATTCACCCACCCATTAATTAAACTGATTCTGAGGACAAAATAAAAAGTTCAAATATATGAATTCAGCGAAAAAAATTTCCGTGGTAAAAAAAAGTTCTTAAAGGAGAAACTTTCATGGTCTTTTTAACGTCCGGATTTTGACAATTCCTAAAAAAACTGATTCCTGAAATAATTAATAGAAGCTTTACCTAGACGATAATGAACGCAGGTAGTTTTTTATACTGTAACTAACCCAAAGATATATATTTAATTTAGTTTGACAACCCATCTGTATCCATTAGACGATCGATCTGTTTCTGCAGCCTCGACTTTGTTCGTTCATAAGCAACGGTCATTCAGGCATGCGCGTGAGCTGCCGGGTGTGTGCGTGAGCTGCCGGGCGCGCCCAGTGAAAAATTTTCTCATTGTAAATATATTTTATGATATTATAGTTATATCTATAAGACGGTTGGTCTGTTTATGCGGCCACAACGGTGCTAGCTCATAATTAGCTGCGTTTACCGCATGCGTGTAAACTGCCGGTCGTGTGGAGAGAAACGTTTACTCATTGTAAGTATATTATATGATATTCTATTTTATAATATGATATTATATGATAGGAAGAGTGCCACAATATAATAATTAAAAAAAATATGCATCTCTATTTATTTGTGACAGAACGTTATACATTGAATTGGCTTAATTTAGAGTAATTAATCTACCACGAGAACATCAATTCAGAACTTTTCTGCACAAAGTTTACCAATTTTGATTAAATAAATTACTTATTTGGTGTAGGGGGGGGGGGCGTGCAATACCCTTGCTACATCTGAAACCTGAATTCGCAGCGTGCCTTCTGGACCCCAATGCTCCAAGAAATACTGCTATTTTCTCTCTGTTCATCTTTTGCAACATTTTTTTTAAATCTCCTCTCTCCTTTCGGCTCCTTTTTACCCTATCAGAGGGTGAAAGAAGGCAATAAACGCTGATAAAAGAATTCCAAAAAATATTATCGGCTATTATTAACAATTTATTCATTTTTCAGTAGAAGGTACCAGTATATTCTCTAACAAATACAATCCTATAAATCCCTCTTAAGAAGAGCTAAAATAGTCCTTTATTAATCAACACATTTAATTGGGTCAGTGTGAATCGGACCAATAAATGATGGTTAGCTGTCTGATGTTGTTGATGTCTTCATCTCAATTGTTTTTTTTTGTTTATTAACAATTATAGGGGGTTATTTTACTCTATATATGGGTATCCAATTAATATAATTAATAGGTTTAATCTTTCAGAAGGTTTTATCCATTATTTCTTTATTATCATTACTTTAAGGATTCTGAGAATCGAGGTTAAAGAAAAAAGATTTATAGCTTTCGTATACGATTTATTTTATTATTTAATAATACTGGTTATTAAAATGCGTATTTTTATGTGCACTATATATAGAGAATTTCAGGTTCATCCATCATTTTTTTTTAATTTATTCTCCGAATTCATTTAGACCTGAATTTTTTAAAAATAAAAATGAAAAAGATTCCAGACTTTCATCAAAACTTCTTTGTGTTCATATCTCATTCAGCTCAATTCAAGGAAATGAAAGCCGCCGTATAACTTTTGTATAAAAGTTCGAGTGTTAATAAACCATCCTAGATAAAAGTATGTGTAATAATTGTGTGAGAGAGAAGAAGAAAGGCATTGTTACAAAGAAAATATGGCGTAAAAACTTTACAGCATTGTGACCTCTAAATAATAAAATATTCCCTGTTTTATTCTTCATAGACATACAAAATTCATTTGTCTAATTTTTAGGGATATATATTTATATATATTTGTTAAAACCAGATGAGGGATTAAGATATAATAAAGAGAGTATTCAGGATCCTGAAAAGAATACATTACATCAAAGAAAAGTATTTATTTGAAACAAAGAATTAAAACAGAAGTAAATAAATATGGGCTTTCTTTTTTTACAATAACCGTACCCTTATTAGCTACATGATAAAATAGGATTAATTAATATGTTTTAACAAAAGTACTATTTTAGGTAACATCAAATGAGATCTTCTGAATGGTAGATAAGTTGGATTGATGTAGGATTTTAATAAAAATATAATATTAATTTTATAAGGAACTGAAAATTGGTCTTTTGAGCCAATTTATGGCTATGGCTCTACGGCTGTGAACTGCGACTGCAATCAGCCGCATACAAGAGTCGTATATAAGACATGGATCAGATTAGTAGAAACCTGGGAGAAACATTAACCTCGTGAAAATAGCAGCTAGAATTATTTATTACTGATATTGCTGATTACAGGTCACATGAAAAATCAGTAATAAGTTACGGAACTACATGCAACAATAAAAGCTACAAGTTGCCTTTCACGTCACAATCCAAAGGCATAACTTTCCTTCCAGATGATTGTTATCTTAGTAAGAACTTAATGTGTTTATATTTGTGATCTTAATCACCGTTCCGACCCTAGCCCAGCGCAGATGAATTGATGGATGGGAATTGAAGGTTAGCTTTCACTGTATACATGATAGCATGAAAGATAATTTCAGACATCAAAAATAATGTTACTGCAGTATAATCTTTTCTTATTTTAGTAGGTAAATATTAGATTTTCTTCATCAGAAAGTAATATAATCTATAGAGCGCATTTATTACGTCCTACAGCACAAGGAAGCAAATATAGTCAAAGGAAATTGGCAATAAGCGTATGAACGAATAGATTCAATGAAGGAGCAAAATATAAACAGCTCCCATTGAATATCTGATTAATTCTACCTGCCGGAAATAAGCGATACAAAGTCTTTAAGAACAACTTGGCATAAAAAGTAGACAATGTCGTAAGAACGTACTTGAACCAAATTAGGTTGAATGATACTATATTGAAGAAGAACAAGTTTAAAAGAAAAGGCAGGCTGGTTCTGATAGGTATGGTTCTGCTGGAACACTCACAATCTTAAAAGAAGTTTGTCGAGAAACGAAAGCGTCTGACCCAAAAGTCTCAAAAAGGTACACACGTCTGTAAACCAGGCCGCCACTGTCGGCTCTGGGCTCAGGTAAAATTGAATCGGGGTATGGTAACTACCTTTCAACAAGAGTGCAATTTTATTAAGGCTGGCTCTTTGAATGGCAATACGTTTGCTGGGTTCGTCTCAAGGGTTATTCAAAAGATAAACACCTTTACGAAAATAAACTTTACATCAAATAATAAAAAGTACAAGGGTACAGATAAATATGGATATCTAAGTAATAATAAGTACAACCAAAGAATATTATCACGGGAAAAAATTAAGGAAACTAAGTCCAGGGAAAATATATAGGTAACCCAATAAGTTGGATTGAAGGAAAGACTTAGCAAGGCTATTGGCCTTACACAAAATGGGGAATTCTTCTTTTGACTGGAAATGGAAAGGTGGGACTTTTGAGTAAAGGACTCCTGGTTACCTTTGGTGGATGAACTGGGTAGGTAAAAGACCAATGAATGGGTCTTCCTCGATGGGATCGCGATGCAAAGGTGTATAGAGAGACTCCTAAGGGGGTTGAGATTACCTCGGCTTCAGGGAGAAGTAATCACAACCAAGATTCGTCTGCGGGATGGCAGGAAGTCTCCTCCGATGTAATGAGACGAGAAAAACACAGGACAATCTTCCGAGGCATAAACAGGTTTCCTTAATCTTCCTCTGATCAGGGCGGACTACATGAAGACGATTTGCTGACGAGATCAGAAGGATCAGGGGACCACTTTACAGGAGACAGATACTCGGATCCGGACAGCAAGAAGCTCGGGCTCTCTCTTCTGCTGATTCTTTGCAGACATCACCTCAAAAAGGAGCCACAGCCATGGTCGTCAGAATGCTGTGCGCAGCAATGCGTCCCAGGAGATATCGGACGCGGCTTAAGCAAACATGGACCTTGATAATTACGTAGCACGACGAGACGAAAGGGAAATAAGCGAGATTCCCTTCTACCCCCAAAGGGGGTAAGATGAACACGGCTGCTGAGCCTCAGAGCGGGATGGTGTTATCAAACAGGGGGAAGATGGTAATAGAGCACCACAAATTAAATACAGCTGCGCTGATCCGTCTCGATCAGGGAAATTCCCTGTGATAACGACGTATGGAGTTTCATGCTCCCACAAAGTTGAAACCTTTTAAATCAACTTTATATAATGGATAAAATAAGAAGAAAATCCATATCTAGCAGGCAATCCATTTGCAGTTATTTATTAAAATTAGTGTCCAAATAAACCTAGAGAAAACCTATAATTTAAAATATATCAACATGATATAGTTCTTTTTCATAGCAAAAAATGTTGTGGGTTTGGTCTATACCTATAATAAGCCATTCCAAGGTTCATCGATATCCAGTAAACAAAAATCAATTGCAATTAATGTGAAATCGACAAATCGTATATAATGGAAATTTATTGAACTCGCTCATCATTACAGAAAATCGATTTATATTCCCTTGACCACCTCAAACATATTACATTGCACAATAGTATTATTAAAAATAAGTCTTCTAATGTGGTTCCGAGAGAACCTAATGTATTTGATTTAGGGTTACGAGAGAGATGAATTAAACACAGTCTAAATTAATATCATATAATCTATATTTAATCATATAGCTAATATAAACTAAGATAAGTAATGAAGGTAGTACTCAACATAAAGTGGCATGTGTTGCCGGAGATTGTTGCTTTAAATTGATCACCAGGTCGCCTCCCAATTGCGGATTGATGCCTTTCCCTCTCTAGAATATCTCCTGTTCCTTGATTCACGAAAACCACCTTGGTAGCCTGTCACGAGAAACCTTGAAACAAGGTTCCCTAATTTAATATAATATATAGACCTATTTTTCCTTTTATAATGTAAAGGGTAACCTTAGAGATTTCTGACGTTATGTAAGCATTATATCTATTCTATAATGAGTTCGGTAATAATTCTCAATACACATCAAGAGTAAATATTCAAATTCCTCATTCCCTTCTCTTACAAGCAAAGGATATTTACATGGAGAGCCGGCTAAAAATGGAGAGATATAAATTGGAGGAATAGGTATAATGAGTTTGGTAATAATTCTATGCCACAGTATTGAGATAAGTATATACTAGGTTAGCTTACAATATTGTTTAACAAAGGGGAACCAAACTGGAAAAAAAATTAGGCTCCGGCGGCATAATTTATATGAGCTCCTAGAAATTTGACCCTCTATTCACTAATGGTTATTTAATTTCCCCAGCATCTCAAATCTAAGAGGCATATCATTGCTTTAGGGGTCAGCAAGCTTGGAGAATTGATCCTTGGAGAATGTTCTCCTCTTGGTCCACGGTTGATTAGAGTGAAGAAAGAGCGAAGTTTCTTATTGGTGAAATAGAGGAAAAATGAAGACAGCATTCTCTAATCATAATAAAAGGCGAGGTTAATGTCTCAATTGCCAACTATTAAAGTAGGCCGTTCAGGTTGAACCCTAGTCGTTCCTGGGCAGAGTACATGTTCCGCATCAGAGTTATGTGGATATAGATACCGAATAGCAGGATTTCTTGGAAAAGAGATTAAACGTGTGCTGAGAAGTTTGGATAGTAAAGAATTCACTGTTGTAATAGGTTATTTGAGTGATAGGAAGCGTAAGATCTCCCCCATCCTTAGTGCTGAGCATAAGGCAGCGCGTCAACCAATTTGTAACCAGATCTCTACGTACGCTGACGTTGTGTTCCCTCATACCGGGAACGAATCAGGTACCGCGACTTTAGGGGACAAGCTCCATCTCCACTCGGTTAGTACGAGCTCTTAATTTTACAAGTAGAATCTTACAAAAAACATTAGTCACGGTCGTTCGATAGATACGTGTGTGTTTATATGCATGCCCTTGTATGCTTATTTTCCTACATGTGTTTTCACTTGAATATTTCATAAGTTCCGACGAAGAATATCGATTTTGGCGGCCGTGTATATACTACGGAGAATCGCTCTTATTCCCCTACGAAGGTTGTTTACAGCGTCAATTCCATCAGAATTCATTAATTAGGTGGGTGGAATTTCCAAACCGCTTATTATCGAGCGACGCAAAGGAAGGAATGATTTTAGATGCAAAAAAGGTTCCTGTAGATACGCTTATATAAAAAGATTTATTTATTTGTAATCTACAGGCTAAAGGCAAAGAGCCATTGCAAATGTGTGTAATGTATCTTTATCGAGATATTATAGGGATTAAAGTAGGATAAATAAAGTTTAGTAACTAATTTATTTTTCTCGAATTTAGCTTAATAGCAGCGAAGCCGAATTACCCAGAAAGGTGTACTTAAAGATCTGTAAAGAGAAAGGTGAATTCGACCAATGAAAATGTGCGGATGATTACAGTCGGATAGCCTCCTGTAAGCGATGGGGCCGGAAAGGCAAACAACGAGTTTTGGGGGTAAGGGGGAGCAGAAAAGCACTCAGATGTAACCCGAAATCCCTTTGTAGGGTTAGTAACGAAAAAATGGAGAAATCCAAACGAGTTTGAGAGGAGGAGGAATAAATATGTAGTGTACTATATAGGAAAGTAGTGTATATTGTGGTGTAATATGTAGTATAAGAAGATAGTTTAGGGTAGTATATAGAATACAGACATAGTGTAATGAAGTATGTAGCATAAGGAGATAGTGTATTGAAATATGTAATTTAATGATATAGTTTATAATAGTGTAGCATGTATAATAAAAAGATAGTGTAGTATAGTGCAGTGTAATATATAGTATAAGGAGAGAGAATAGTGCAATATATGAGATAAGGGGGTTGAGTATTATAGTATGTAGTATAATGATATAGTGTAGTATAGTATAAAGTAGGTATAAAGAGATAGTGTAGTGTAGTATATAATATAAGAAAATAGTCAGTGTAGTATATGTTATAACGAAATAGTGCAGTGTGGTATATAGAATAAAGAGATAGTGTAGTATATCGTAGTTTAGTATGTATTATTAGGAGTTTGTATGGTTTATGAAGGAATATAAAAAGATAGTTTAGTGTAGTATAGAGATATAGTGTTTTATAGTATAGTCTTTTATATGGTGCATCTAAAAAGTAGAAATGAATGTAATGATGCCGTAAAAAGTCCTAGAGAATCTTCCTAAGGAATTCGTTTGAAGCGAGCATGAAATATTTAATCTCTTTCCCTCCATTTTCCTTAACAAAAGGAATCCATGAATGACATGAAGGAAGGGAAATATATTAATGGTCCCTTATAGGTTAGAATAGTGCGAAGGTTTTATCGTAATTTGTGAATATTAAATGATATCAAAGCAATTCGGGCTTCATGGCAGGACAAAGACAAATTGTCGCAGGGCGAACCATAATTCGGGACCATATACATGTGGGAGTATAGAACTCAGAAGTTGATAGAATAGAACCAAGGGTAGACTAGCTTTCTACACATGAGACCATACGCCATTACACATCAAGGCTGTATACAGCACACGCACATATTTGATGTATTTTGATTTTACTTTTAAATTTTTAATCAGCTAAAGTACCATTATTTAATCAATAAAAAGCCTAGCTAAGAGAGTCTCCTAGGTCGGCGCCTTCGACAATTCCGCCGAGCGAGAGAGAGAGAGTGGAATCCGAGGATAAAACATTCCGTATATTTGTAGTTTTCGTCTAAGATGCACTTGCGTCTGGCATGTTGTGAATATGTGTTTAATTCGTGCAAGTTAGCAAGATGATTTCTGTATTGATGAAGATTGTGCGGCATTTAAATGCTTTTCCTGGTTGGTGGTGATCGCAGCCGTACCTAACCTGACCGACCGGTTCGTAATGTGGAATGATGGCTCTTCTAGGTTGATATTCCGTGGAATTATGCTGTGGAGTTGATTTCAACATAAAGATACGAGGCCGTGCTATGTCTGTGTGGACTGTTTTGTGGGTAAGGAGGTAAGGAATCTTCATTCTGGGGGTAAAGTTAACTAGGCTGCGGGTCCATGAAAAATAGGGTTCACTCGTTTTTTTTTTATTGTTTTTCTAGAGTATTGCTTTTATTTTGTTTACTTACAGCATCTTCTCTTAAAGATAAATTCATGGATTCATCATTAATTATGTTAGAAGATTCGTTCAAAACACTATCAGGAGTAGGCTTATTGGAATTATCAGGAGAATTTTCAGCAGAAATTGGAAAATAAATTGACTCATCAGCCTCTTCATTACTTTCAACAGAGTCCGAACTATCATCTGAGGCCGTATAATCAGGATCCATGTCACTCTCATCACTCAGAATAGAATCTTCAATGTCATCATCACTCAGAATATAATCTTCAATTTTATCATCACTCAGAATACAATCTTCAATGTCGTCATCACGTATAAGCTTATTCATCCCGCAAAAAAACGTGTGCGTCAAACAGCATTTAGATAAATCTTATCTCGGCGTGAAATACTGTTGGAATTTTGGAGGATGGGGGATATAGGTAACGAGTTTATGGAAAGGGTAGGTCACCAGATTATGATATCACCGTAAATCACCACCTTATTGGGGAAGCGACTAGTTCCAGTTTTGAGGTGAAGCATGGCTTTACGGCGAATTATTTATCTGACTCTAAAGATATTTCTTTTATCGGTGTTCCTCTTGGCTGGGCTTGTCGAAGGTTCAAGGAAAAGATGGACTAACAAAATAAACTCTTTATTCTAGTAACGGATTTTGCGGGTATCAGCGGGAGCGTGAACGCGCACGTATTCGTCATTATTCTCTCTGATTCTTTCTCGTAAACTACTCATTAACTGACTGTCTTCTTTCTATTTATATTTGCCCTCTAAATACAAAGAGCGTGGGCTAGATATGGTACGGCTACTGTCAAACGGCCTGCTGTCATTTCTTGTTCTTTCCCCAATCTCCGGGCGGGGCTAGAAAGCCTTTGTACAATGTGTGTACGCTTACATGATAAAAACTTATTTGTCTTTTGCTAAAACTTTCGCTGCGCTATCTCTTATGGTCAGGAGCTGTGTTTACTAGGGTTTTTCCTAATAAATATTTGTTTTTGATTACTCTATCTCGAGACACAAATTAGGCAGCTTTATCAAACGCAGGTGTTTAACCATTTCTTTTGTAGCATTTTCTTCTCACACTTCTTGCTACATATCTACATTTACAAAACGCATTCTATTACTAATAGACATTTGTGGAGGTATATTTGGGGCCTATTGAATCCCGCAATTTTGGAGTGCCAGAAGCTTATCTATGCGTAATCCGCCCCCTAAAGATCATTTCATAAAAAATCTAAATAAAACCACTACTGTCCTTACCCAAGTCTCCTAAATTATGAAGTATATAATGAAACTCATTTATATAATAAACTACTACACTTACGTTGCCTATGAAGCACTTTTCTAATCACAAACAGCGCAATTGTAGAGAAACTTCAACACAGATCACTTCAGTTAGGCTTTCAAAACATAAACAAAGGGCGTGTGTAATTAGTACAAGCAAGTTATCATACAGAAAACGTACGCCTGGCAGTGCTCATATATCCTCTGTTTGCCAAATACTGATTCATCCTATCTCAAAACTTTTTCAAGGAGTAAAATTGACTTCTGTACTTTGGTGAATTGGGCTGTGATATATATATATATATATATATATATATATATATATATATATATATATATATATATATATATATATCCTAATAGGATCGTAAGGGTTAAAGAGAGTAAGGTGTATGAAAGAGGGAGTGCGAGAATGTTAGTTTTACTCATGATTGTTGGTTGTGAAGAGCCTAACAGAAGCTTTGGATGTGAGATTGTGATTAGGAAGGATGCAACAAGCGATTAAGTCCTGTTGTGTAGACTTGTAGACCAAAGGTAATTTCAATTTAAATTGCATTTTGGGTGAGGATGGTTCATTCATTGGCATAACTGTAGACTGTGTGATGCAAAAATTCCGGACGTTGTGTGGTATAAAGCCTGATTGATAAGTGTGGGAAGAGCATAGATCCCAGTCTTACCTCATTATGTTTGTAGTTTTTGTGGTAGCTTTTAGAGCAACGAGGAAGTTGGCAAACGATTTTTTGGTTAGTGTGACTCAAATATGTTTTCTAGTATTTTATTAATGTAGATTAGTTTAGATACTGTGTGGAAGGGATTACTTATGTTTAAAATTACCATTATTGTCCAGAAGAGGTAAGACAAAGACTTTGTATCTTCTACATATTTTCTTTTTTATCTTCAAAACATTATTTTCAGACATTATAATTTAAAGTTTCTACCATCGATGATGCCCTCGTTGGATTTAGTTTAAATTTGTTTAAAAACTATTGTCAGTCGTGGTTAGGTGGTTTAGTGCTGAATATATATTTTAAAATTACTATATGCATGGTAAATATCTTAAAATTATTACTTTGACTTTCTTAACTTATGCTATTGGTTTATCAAAATCGGTGGTTTTTCCTAAATTATAGGCTCAAAATAAGACTATGTTTCATTCTCTATCTTCATTTGCGTGAAAAGTACCTAATAATTACGATTGTGGTTTTTTGGCTACAAAGAAGCGAGACTTTGGCAAAGAGAGCCGACTTTAAGCTTTGCCTCAGAAGACCCCAATACTATTGATTGTATATAAAGTTAGTTACTTTTTGGCGATGCAGTTTGACAAGTTCTGAAACCATGAAACGCAAAGTGTAACAAAAGTATAGACTGCTGGCAATTTACAATCAAATGATAGAACATGGCTAATTTATTTGGGGCAAATGAGTCTCGAGTGTCTTTCTATTATAACCGTGGGAAGTTTCATTCCTCTCCACCCACCCGTCTTCCTTAGCAATGGAAAATAGTGGTGTCCATTGGCCCAGTTAAGACTAAAGAATTGGACTAGAGCTCGTAAGTTAAATCATTAGTTAATAAGTGACGAATCATTTCATGTTGATAAAAAAAGAATGATCGAAGTTGAGATAAGTAACACATTATTATTATCATTACTATTATTAATATGTTTTACAATATAGTAACAAGCTATTGTATATATGATTATGTCATTCTTATTATATAAGAATGGACATAGTAAAAAAAATTAATAAAAAATAAGTGAAAAATCATTGCAGGTTGATAAAAAATAAAAAAAGCGCGGAATCTATGTTTAGATTAGCAAGATACGTTAGTATTTTTTTATGTATATATTAATGTGTTCCTGCTTTCCTGTTAAAATTTGCCGGTCGAGTCTATTTTTCAACATTACCAGATATATATTTCATTTTTCCAGAAAGCCAGGGAACGGGCGGGAAAGGTGGGTAGGGAGCGATTTCATCTTTACTATCTTATGTTTTTTACGTAGTATTGTATGTGTATATTTAGAATCAAAGCATAAGTACTTCCGTTGCAACGGACCGAATGGTTTCTTGAAGTACTTAATTTCCAGGCAACCCATTATAACTCTCTTGACCTTTATTCTCGACATTTTACCACGGGTAGCCTACACGACTCATCATTTGCCTTGGTCAGCCTGCTCACCTCATCTTCAACCGACCACTGGTCGTCCCCTTTGGCTTTAACTAGCTTTCAATCTGGCAAATATTCTCTATGCATGATTCCCGCATATGGCATATTTTTATCGAACAGTTCATTTCCAAAGACCACAAAACGAGCTGAGCTCTTTGTTTTTATTTTGGTATCCACCTTGCTCTCCTAACTTGTATCTGACTCCCCCGTAAACCACGGATGATGATGGTAATTTTGAAAAGATACGGGGGGACGTAGAAGATAGAGAGGGGGAAGAAAGATTTATTTAGTAGTGGCCTTGTTGATAAGGGCATCGCTTGCATGTTCTGTTCACCCACCGTCTGATCTTCGAATAACACACTGCGTTAACTTATTTACTTTGGCCATTTGCGTCGTTACATTTAGTCATATTGATTAACGGGTATTTATTGCTGTAGATAATTAATTATTTGTACCTGCGTCAAACTAATTTTACATGTGGCTATTTTTCTCTTATGTTAACTATTTACTCACACTAATGATATCATATTTTGCTTTTGTAAAATAAAATTCAAACGGTGATGGCTCAAATCATATACATATATAGGTAAAGATTTGTATTATTATTCTATGTCGCTTCATGAATATTTATGATCAATGTCTTCTATCATTGGATTCAGCCCCCTTTTTCATGATAAAGGTTCTTTTTACCTGGTTTCGAACTAACCCAACCCACCAAAGAATACCCCTTCCCGGCCATATAACAATCAGAAAGATAATGGTACCTAATTTGCAATTTTTTATGGCCTTCAGAAGTTAGGTCTTTGATGGCTTCCGATATCTATTTGAAGCTTTCTACTCTGTACGTTAGTTAGGCCTAATTTTCTGGTCGATTTAATGGAAAAAGGATCAAAGTCGACCAAATACGTTTCGAGGCGTTTGAATACTTCATGAAGTTTACTCTGGAAGACTTTGTTAAATTCGAGGAGGTGAATTGAATATCTCATATATGGGGTGCTCTCCCGTACGGGTTTTTTCTAATTAATAATTCTATCCATTCTCTTCCCCTCTACATTTATAAATATTTCTGTCATTTGCCATAGAGTGGTTTTCGATAGGTATCGAAAGAAAGAGATGCAAAAATTGGCCACTATATTCACTTCATCTAATTTTTTAATCCTTTTAGAAAGAGAGGAACAAAATGGAGCGAAAAAAATTCAAGAAATAAAGGGCTATAAAATATTTTAAAGCGAAAGATAAAAATAGGAAGATGAAAGTAAAAAATGATCAGAAATATGTAATATTTCTTATATAGTCGTTAGAAACTGTGAGCCACATTATTTATTAACACGAAGCCTCTCATGGGTTTTTCCAAATGATAGTAATAATCACAAGATATCTCTAATTATGATCGCTAGATGTTCATCGTAAAGGCGAAAAAAATGAAATGAGGCACCTATGCCTTTTATGCGGTATCATAGCCACTAACCGTCCTTTTGGCAGCGAACTGAGCGGTAAAATGGTAACTCGATTTAGGTACAAAAAGGACATTTGATATTGTTTCCTTTTATTCATTCTTTTTCTATTTCCTTCCCTCACCCATTCTCTCTCTCTCTCTCTCTCTCTCTCTCTCTCTCTCTCTCTCTCTCTCTCTCTGTCTTTTTCGCTAACTCATATATATATATATATATATATATATATATATATATATATATATATATATATATATATATATATATATATATATATATATATATATATATATATATATATATATATATATATATATATATATATATATATATATATATATATATATATATATATATATATATATATATATATATATATATATATATATATATATATATATAAATATATATATATATATATATATATATATATATATATATATATATATATATATATATATATATATATATATATATATATATATATATATATATATATATATATATATATTATATATCATGCTCTCTATTCCGTTAATAAGAGAAATAGAAATACCCTCATAAGCCCAGGTGATATAAGAAAGTGAGAGAGACGAGAGAGATGAGTAAACGTACAAATGTTGGACGAAGAAAAGTGAACAAATCTAATTGAACAATTCCTTAGCTAAATGATCAGCAGGGGATAATAAATCATGAATGGAGTAAAATTTAAGAATTAAAACTACCCAGATAAAAATAAGAGCATTTCATATGTTTAATCAGATGTAAAAAAATAATCTTAAATAGATAAGTGGAAATTTTTACCAAAGTAACGATATAAATTTCGTATTTTGAAAATTTTACTTGCGTCATTATCCCTCGGTAATGTAGAAAATACAATATTACTACTGATACTACTGTAAGAGTGTAGCCTTAAGGCTAATGTCTTTTTGCTTCACTACGCACCTAATCTCCTTGAACATCAAAGATAGAGTCTATTACCCTTAATAATACTAACTCTTTTCCTGCCTTATAGGGCTGCTATGGAGTCGTAACTGTGTAGGATGGATACCTTATTTCATTTGATGACTTCTTAAGCCATAAAATTAAATTATTAATCATAGTTACCTAATATTTTATACTAAATTATGTGATCATTGGTGTTTCTGATGGTTGGGCTACTTTTATGCCCTAAACTTGGCTACTGTTCTGCGATTATCCCTGAAATGGCCTTGGTTGGGCCTCAAACCATAATATCACGTAGAAAAATTAAGCCTTTTCGAAAGTTTACTACTTATTTTATTCTTTGCTTCTAAGTCTCAGTCTCACACACGCTTATACGTATAATCCTTTCATACATGATTCTCTTCACACATGGACATTTATTACGCAGCAAATGTAAGTAAACCCTTTCATTACAACTTAACAATCATCCTTTTCCAACTAGGCAATAAGAGGGAGGTTCTCTTACACTCTAATTCCAAATAGATTGTGGCCATAGCGGAATTTCCTCCTTATTGTTTAGGGATAAGAGGCAAACGGTAGAAGAGGAAGGTGGAGCTGAGAAAGAAGGGATGTCTGAGATAAAGGAGAACGAGGGATGGGAGGGGCTACCGAACTCCATAGCGGTCACGACTCGCTGAAGACTTTTCGTTGAATCTCTTTTGAGTCAATTGTAATCATTAAGAAAAAATAAAGAATTATTTTTTAATTAAAGTACTGAAAAATAAGTGCAAATTGCGTTCTATAGGAGGTAAATGTGTAGTAGTTTGTAGAAGAAACTTTAAAAGAGACTGATTTGGAGGTAAAATTGATCGTTCGTCTTTATCACCTTTACAAATGGGTAGGATTTATTAGGAAAGAACACAAGAGAATTTTGATTGTCTTTGTTTATGGTTTAAATATGGAGAATTAATCTATTTTACCATTTATATATTATCAAATATAACTAATAATTACTAATAGGGCGAAGTGTGAGATGCTATTACACTATCTTTATCAATATTCATCTATTGTAACTTATTTCGTGAAATATCCGCTTATCTAGGGTTTTTTTAACAGCCCCTACGTTCATTAAATGGATGGATGATATAAATTTGGGCAGTTTTTGCAAGGAAAGAATGCGGATGGTGCATTCCATTAAGTATCATTCGATCAGGAAGACGAAGACAAAATTACACCCATCGAGTGACAGCAAGGTCACAAAGGTCGGGCTTTGACGTTTCATTGAGATACGCATGAGAAAATGACAAGAAGACATAAGGAAAAAACATGTGAGACCAAAACAAAGTAATAAATGAATGCGAATGAGACAAGGACAAACTAAGTTTGTCCACAACGATACGCAATATAGCTTAACTTTGTTTAGCTTTGAATATTAAGTTTTTCAAATCTAACGTAGAATTATCTTCGGTTGGCAACAAGTTCGAAGGGAAAGCACCATCTTTAAGGATAAATGGACATCTCTCTGTAAAAACTCATTTCAAAGATGTATCATCCAAATCTCATCCGCTGCGTATCGTGAAAGAGGAATAAATCCTTAAAGTTTCCTGTATGTTTCGCATGAAGAATACACATACCATCCTTCGGGGCCTGTTTTAAAAGGTGTCTAAGCATGAATGAGAGGTCACAAGACAGGAAACCTGTAACCTTGATGAAAGGAATGAGAGCAATGGGCAGCGCTTTTGGGTGGGGGACTTCGTCCAGTCAATCCAGATCAATGTCTTTTTAAGACATGGATATTGAAGTTGTTTGCTCCATCTGAGGAAAACAAAAAAGACAATGAAGAGTTTGTGAGCGATGGATTGAATGAAGAGCGAAGTCTAGATTCAAGGTTGTAGAAGTAAAGAAGAGGTAGCAGTGTTTTCGAACATGATGGAAGGGTTGAACATAAATATGTAAGTTGTTAATTGATGTGGATGAAGTTGGAATTTGCAAGGGTAATACAGTCCATGGTTGTATTCTATGGACATTGTAATGATAGGAGTGAATTTCAGAGAGGTTCTGGAATGACTTGGACGGGTTAAATGTTGTAGGAGATATGAATAGACGAATAGGTGGCAGAGTGAGAGAGAGGATTACTGGAGCATTTGCTACAACCGGAGTGAAGGAAAATGGAGAGAAGGCGTTAGGGTCATGTGCTGAAAAGATTTATGCTTAGCAATCACATTCAACATTCATTCAGCAAGAGGATATGCATAAATACCCAATGGGTTGAGAGTATGATTAATGTGTGCTTAGTAAGAAGCTGTAAGAGCCATGTGTATGGGATGATCCATTAAGGGGACGTTTTGTAAAAAGTTGAACTAATTGGTGCATGGATGAGAAGAGGTGAGAAAAATTGGAAGGAGAGGAGAATCAGAAGAGATAAGCTAATGATTGATCGAAAATTAAAGTGTATCTGACGATCGTTCAGATTAGAATAGGGCAAATGAGATACAAAATTAAGAAAGTGTTGGTAGATATTGTAACGGCTCTCGGTCGGTGTGTGAGCGAATTGGAAGAGGAAGTGATATGTTGAATGGTAGAATTACGATGTAAAGGTAAGGAGGCGTAAATACAAATGCTTAAATGTGAAAATGAGAATGAGGGGGCAATGCGGTTAAATGCATACGAGAAAGTAAAGTAAAGTGAAACAAGTGCAGAAGCAGTGAAAAGGAGAATATGATAGATCATTCCGATCTAAAGAAGAAAAATATTCTGTAAAGAAATGAGAAGGGTAAAAAATCCGGAAAAGAACAGCTGTGTGCACATTAGAGACAATAATGAGTGAGGAGGGGTGAGAAAGGAAGCTGTCAAAATTAGATGGTAATAAAACTTTGATGAGTTGTATAATGTGTGTATGGAAGATAAAACAAATGTAAATAAGAATATTGGCTTAGTGGGCATAAATCGGCTGCTGTATCGGGTTATGGAAACGATAATCTTGAAATGAGTTGTTAGGTCTGTAAGATGACTGAAAAGTGTGAAGACAGCTGAAGTAAATGGAGTAAGTAGTTGAGATAATACAGGGTGGTGGTGAATGTGATAAATAAAAGGGTCAAATGGCTGTAATGGAAGGTATTTGGAAGAGGATTAGTACCTGAAGGCTGGAACAATGTAGTAATAGTGCCTTTTACAGTGTAAAAGTGAGAAATGCGAATGTAGGCTCTAAGAGTTTGGAGTGTTGTAGTTAAATGGTTTGGAAAAATCTGAATAGGCGTTTTAAGAACGATAATTGTGGGATTGAAACTGGATGAAGGGCAGGTTAAGAATGAGGTGGTGGTTCTCAAAGCGCTAATACAACTGAGTTAAATACTAAACGTAGAACAGGGTGATGCATGTCACTTAATTCCAAGTCAATAATATTGATACCAGAGATTGGATTCTGCTTGATAAAAGACCAGCTACAGGAAAACAGAAAATAATAATAAATAGATAACTTTAAAAATTACGCAAAGAAAATAGAGCTTAAATGTTTATTTACATAATAATTATATTAATAATAATAATATTAATTTAATAATAATAATAATAATTTTTCGAGACCCATGGCCAAAACGGGCAGGGTATCTGCATTTACACTTCATCTGTCTTTACTCCCCTATTTACAGATCTTTGGTTACAAATGTAAATGTTCTTTATTCACATACAAAGTGAGAATAAACGAATAATACTCAAAATAATACCCACATTTACCACAACTAAGAGCTTACCAGTCCTTGAAACTAAACAATCTAGAGGGGCGGTCAATAAGATTTGCGAATCAGTAGGGCAAAACAGAGGAAGGGGGATGACTGTTTGTGGAGATGTTAGGACAAGTTATGACAAGTCAGGACCTGCAGCCGCACGCTCCTGCCTCGTGTTTAAGAAGCAGTAGCTGAACGCAGATCGTCAGTTACAAACTTTTCAACAATGGAGAAGGTTGAGCACCGCGCAGTGAGCCAATCTTTGACCAAGGAAGGCAAGAATGCAAAAGAGATCCATGAACGCATGGTGGCAGTGTACACCGACACCGCCCCTTCCTATACAACCATCTCTCGCTGGAATAGGGAGTTCCGCCATGGTCATGAGTTCCTTGAAGATGCCATCCATCCAGGACGCCTGTCAGACGTGACCAACGAGGACAATGTGGCCCGTGTGAAGAGGATGATCCTCGAAAATCGACGGGTGAAGGTCGAAGAAATCCAGCGAGAACTTGGAATATCACATGGAAGTGTTATCAACATCATCCACGACAATTTGGCAAGACCAAAGTCTCTGCTCGTTGAGGCCCTAGAAACCTTACTCCCCAATAATTGACTTCAACGTCGTCAAAGTTAACAAGGCCAGAGTTGCACAAGCTGCCCTGCACGAGGGCGGATTCGAGGAGCTCAACCATCTCCCCCTACAGTCCAGATCTAGCCCCTAGCGACTACTTTTTATTCCACCAGCCCAAATCTGCCCTGCGTGGACGCCGGTTTGGGACGATGAAGATGTCCACCTCGCCGTTCAGGATTGGATTGAACAGCAGTCGGGAGATTTCTCGTTGTCCGGAATTCGAAGCCTCAGGGACAAATGGCGCAAGTGAACTTTAAGTCGAGGGTATTTATATTGAAAAATAATAAAACACTTTTCCTCATATCTCGTATCCATATATCCGAATTGCAAAACTTATTGACCACCCCTCGTATTATAATATTTAAATAAATTAGTAAACTAGATTATTATCATGTATTAGGTAGAATTTAAATACGAAAAACTCAATTAAATCTTTAAAATATTAATTATGGGTTCATTTGACAACTGTACACCGACATCCGACATATGTAGTATTTCTATGTTGTAAAGAAATAATAAAATAGTTTTATACCATTATAACCTCTCCACTCTGAAGCCAATTATACTTTAGATTGAAAGGCAATATGTTAGTGTTTGTCGTTATATGACGGTATCAATGTAATCGAGAGGATTTTCCGGTTCAGGTGGCGAAATGTAACAGTATTTTGGGTGAATGGGGGAATTTCGCGTCTCTTATGATTTAGGAAATGCACCGTTTTTACTAAAAGTATTCCTTCAATCATCTGAATTGAGTATAAATAATTTTTGTTGCCCATAGGGAAAAGTCCTTTCTCAGAAAGTGATGGATATCGCTGGTTTGACTCAAACTCAGGAAATGTTATAAGCGGAGAGAGAGAAAAATGGCCAGTGATCGCTAGGTTAAAATAGGATATTTTGGAAATCTCGTGAGGAGATGTTTTAAATCAGGGTGTTATAAGAAAGAGAAAATTTTCATTCATTATATGGGCCGGAGAAAAGGTGTGAGAATGTAGGTGTGTGTGAGAAAGCAAGAGCGAGAAAATTATAGAGAGAAAAAGCGTTAGAAAGAATCAGAGAGAGAAAAAGAGAAAATTGGAGAGTGGTAGAGAGAGAAATATAATGAGGGAGGTAAAAAGACTGAGAAAAAAGGAATGCGGAGAAAGAGAGAAAGAGTGATGCATGAGAGAATGAGAGATATGTAAAGAGAGAGATAAGAAGCTAGATAGATGTAGTGAGAGAGGTAAAAAGAGAGGTAGAAAATTGGAGAGATAGAGCAAGAGAACTATATAGAGTGATAAGATAGAATTGGAGTGTATATAAAGAGAGGGTCAGAGAGAGATATAGAGATAAAGATAGAGTAATTCAGGTAGAATAAGACGTAGGTAGAGAGGTAGAAAAAGATAGATGTATATAGAGAGAGTGTTGGCTTAGAGACGTAAACAGATCAAGATAACTAATTAACAGAAAATTCCATTTTTCAAGAGAACAGTAAGTGCAATTTTAAGATGCAGAGAAAATCCTAAGAAGTCTACAATAAAAGCGCATGGAAATGTTTAAGGTTAAAACTACATCTAAATTGTAAACATCTTAACATTAAATATTCTATGAATGCTGAATTTAACAATAGAATTACATTTTGCATGTATGTTTTTCACCAAGAATAAAAGCAAATTTGGAATTCCAATTTACAGGAAAGCCTCTTATATGTACATTATTAGGTGCCAATTATTTCATTAATACGTCATTGACTTTAATGTTAGCAATTATTAATAGCGGCATAAATACTATTTCCGTATTTGTTCATATTGGGTTTCCTTTGATTTATAAATCAAATATTTAAAACATGTTTTCCTATAAGTTTTACCCACTCTATACGATTGATAGCATTATTAATAAATTTTTAAACAAAATATTTACTCCTAACCATTCTATTTCTTCAGCACCCTAACTTAAAGTTTGCATAAAACTTCCTCTTATCGATCACATTACGTTTAGACTCAAGCAAGATATTCTTTCATCTCTAGGCAACCTTTATTTTAGTCAACTCAAATTGTTGTTCTTTACTCTATATTTTTTTTTACTGAGGAGCCCTTGAATTTTCCATTGAGATCTTAGTTTATTTACTTATTTACGTCTACGAAGTTTAAAGGTCGTTATGCATAACAAATTGTCCTACAACTTAAACTTAAGATTTCCAGCAATAGGGTCTGCCTTACAGGACGACTTCTTGTCCTCCCTCTAAGCCAGAACTATAATTTATTCGTCAACCTTGCGAAGCACATCACCTATAGTGATATAGATTTGAGAATTTGGGTATCGTTGAGTATTATTAAACTTAACTAGAACTCAACGATCACAAGTCATCCATCGAGCTTCTTACCAACACTGACCAACTAATATATTTATAACAAACAACACGACCCGTCTTGGTTCTTTATTATTCGCTATTTTATGGTTATTCTCTCAACTCCGAAGCTACAGTTTATTTCTCGTGTTATAAATGTATTCATTTTTATTTAAAGGTTCCTAATGCGTTTTACTGTAATTCCTATTCTCTTGATTTGTTTTTATTTCTTTAGTTTTCTCTCATGCGGCAACTTATATGTAGCTTAACCTTTTTATATTTGAATTAACTTTTATTTTGCACTTCTCCATATTTTTACCGAACTTTTCTCTATTCTACATGTGTTTATATTGTTTTTTTACTCTTTCATTTGAAAACATGTAATTTAGATGTACATATTTTAAACTTACACATTTTTATGCATTTTATTGTAAACTAAATAGACAGCTAATAGAATCAGCTCTCATAGAGGGAATTCCCAATTACATGTCCTTCCATGGTCAGTTCAATGCTACTCCCTTGATAATCAAAGGAAAGACAATGACGAAAATATAACTTTACTAACAACAAAAAAAGGATATATATATTTACATAAAAATTGGGTTTAAATGGAATGGTCGCCCAGACGAGGTTAAAATTCCTCCGACGATCAGGTAAGTTAATTAAAGGATTAAAGAGGTCGAATTCAGTTTGGTGATTTGAAGGGAGATTTTAAACTGGGGCGTTCACAAAAATAATGGAGCAATTAGATAAGTCAGATTTAAGATCAATCTGCAGGTGGTAACGGTTACGATTACCTCGTGTGCTCGTTGCTGAAAAGAAGCCAATCAAGGTACAGTGTATGCAAAGGAAGAAGTCCGTTAACCTCTGACTTCAGGCGAGGGAGCACTTGTCGTCTTCGGAGTTGATAATCCTTGTCAGTCCTGGCCGATTGACTATGGCAGAGTTCACGGATCGATTAAGCCTTCAACTTAAATCGAATTCGCCGCTATATGGGGGAGGGGGAGGGAGCGTCCTTTAGCTCGTTCGTCAGAGAAGGTGGAAGTCTAACAGTGCTTTCCTCTAAACTCAGTTGAAACGTTATATAGGCGTCTGGTAAGGAGCCTCCAAACGCGCGTGCGATCTTGGGAAAAAGTCGCCGATTCCTTCGGAGGAAGGGGAAATCTTGATAACGATCGTTGGAATGTCCAACGGATTCTAATCTTCGAACGGAAAGCCTGAATGCTCGCCGAAAGGTCGCTGAGTGTGGTGCGGGACGAGGGGGATGATATCGGTGGCTCGGCAAATACAGCTGGGGCAAGTGAGAACAGCATCAAGCGCCTCCTTGCCTAGGTTCAGCCATGCTTTCACCAGGTCCATGCGGTGATCTACAGATACACGTGGGTACAGAAGGGCACGTGACCGCCATTTGACCTCATTCTGCTACAATATATATATATATATATATATATATATATATATATATATATATATATATATATATATATATATATATTTGAAATGAGAAACTCACAAAGTATCAAGTGAGGGTAGCAAATGAATGCAATGTCCCGTCAAGAAGAATGACATACGACCTAAGTAAAAGACCGCCCAAAACTACACAGGTCAAATCCATGGAACCCTTCTCAACATAAAAATGTTAGCACAAAGAAAAAACAAAAATTATTGGCTTTGCACCAGATCTCTGACAATGACCTGTCCTAGAATCCATCCATATACAAGAAAAACAAGCAAAGCTTAACATTCAATTCAAATCCATCGAGAGATTTTCAATCGGTAGAATTAGGAGCAAACTATAAGAGATGCTTACTCCTCCCCTCACCCCCTTATTGAGGCCTATCATCTCTTTGGACGTGAGCGTGAAATTGATCTTTGTTCTTAAGCCTATCTCATTTCGAATTGTCTTAACATTCTTACAAGTTTGTCCGTACGTTTGAACTTGCTGACCTCTTTGTTCCTTTCGAGATAAAAAAAAACAATGTTCCTCTCTTTTTATTGGTATTTTTATTTAATCTCTGAAGATGATACGATGCTATCCAAACACGTCAGATAAATAATTTTTTTCTTAATGATTCTTTTCCCATTATTTATTTCTTCGACCATTTAATGAATTTCGAAGAACTTATCGAAGGCATCAACCCGGACATTAAGGCAAATATATAAAAAATTGAAAGATGTGAAAGAAAATCACAAATGTGATATTAGCTGTCACTTTTAACAAATCTTGCTACGATGAAAATATATTGCCCAGCTTCACACACACACACATATATATATATATATATATATATATATATATATATATATATATATATATATATATATATATATATATATATATATATATATATATATATAAAGAGAGAGAGAGAGAGAGAGAGAGAGAGAGAGAGAGAGAGAAAGAGAAGGATAATGCCGTGGGGTAATTTGTCGTACTAATTCAGCCCATGCGTATAGTCTTGTGCCGGTTCTCTCTTTCTCTTATCATTGTAGCATCAGTTGTGCATCCTTTTTAAACAAAGAATTTCGACGGTTAAATTCAAATATTTCAAAAAAATATTTTTTAAAGGCAATTTTAACTGATTGGGCTTTACACTTGGAGCTGCACTAAGAAGATCACCGAGTGCTTAGGTGTTAAATCGACGAGAGTGCAAGGTATCAGAAAAGAGATGGACTAGTCAGGTAGGAAGGGACAGAATGAAATTTCTCTAAAGTTTTCATGTGAAAAGAAATCAAGAATCTTTTACGAAAATCTAACTCATCATTAAGAATGATCTTCATACGTCACCAACTTCCATAGCCCGGGAAAAGGGAGTATCAGTCCTTCATCAGACAGTTACTCCATAAGAACATATGCTACTACTCGGACAAGATGAGCAAGGGACAGCTTTGTTCTCACAAGATGAAGCACAAGCTAAATAAAAGCACTGAGAAACTTATTAATATAGTAAAGCATCTCAAACCCGCCATGATTTGCTCCTTATCAGAGAAGAGTTTCTGAAAGGTCAAAGTGGCGATGTAGCCCAAAAAGCTGCTGACTTGCTGTGTCCCCCAATGATATATCAAGAGTCTCTAAGACCAGTTTCTTATCCACCTGATGCTCATTGAGGTAGTCAATAGCAAGAGCTACGTTATGCCCCATTTTTTCTTCCTAGATTTCCTTACACTAATTAGGGAGGGATACATCAAGTGACTCTCGAAGTGTTTGTTGCCTTCAATCCAAAAGGCAGCGGCTGGAAGAGCGTACGTGTGCCACGCTAGCAGAAAAACCAAGTATTGCCTTTTATGAAATTTCTTAAACTAAAGACTCCAAAAGTTTGGCCACACAACTCCCCAGACGGCATCCTCTTGAAGCATTATTTGTACGACGTGGTGGAGAAAGAGACCAAGATATTCCCATGCACAACCAAAGTGGAGCTTAAGTCCCGAAAAACCACACATTTCACCCAATTAAACAGGCCGGCCTCATGTTCAGACGCCAGCTGAAGGCCGAGGTTGAGGCCGAAGGCTATTTCATTAAATAAAATGCTTAGTAAATCTTTGGAATCTTTAACTTTAGTAAATATATTTTCTTTAACATTGAAGTTATGCGACAACTTACCAATCGTAATATATATATATATATATATATATATATATATATAAATACAAATTTTGTTGGAGACCATTGTGTAATTTGCCTTAATTAATTCGTTTGATTTTTACCAAACACATTCATTTAAAAAAGAGATGAATACTGGACAAGTTATCTACCATTTACAAGATGGAATAAAAAAGATAGTTAGAAGAAGAGAAAGTTGCTAAAGGAAATTAATTAAGGCAAAATACACAATGGTCGTCAACAAACTTTGCATTCAGGAAAGACTACTACCCAACTACACTAATATATATATATATATATATATATATATATATATGTATATATATATATATATATATATATATATATATATATATATATATATATATATATATATATATATATATATGGAGAGTAGTAGGAAGAGGAATAGAGAGACAGAGAATCATAAATATAGAGAGAAGAGAGAATGACTGATAATCTACCATAATGAAAATTGAATATAAGTGAACAATTACACTGGTTAACAAAGTTGAACTTTTTTTCAACTGACTTCAGTTGGAGACCCGTTCTTGGGAAATTTGGGGTCACTGATTTTAAAAATGTAAATGGTTGGACAAGAAAAAGTATAGGAATATAATTCAGAATATTTACTCGGATATTATTTTAATATCCGAACACGGCATCAACACGACAAACATAGACATAAAGATCTTCACATACCAAGTTAACACAAGCCATACAGATGAGCCCTTCGACGATGCGGGATAGCAATCCAAAATGGCCTCATGCACAAACTTCTAACTCCATTAAATGAGTCATACGTAGCAATTGAGGTCAAAACTACCATAGTGCCCCTAACTATTGCTACTAGGTATCAACCTCAAAAGAGGGGGTAGATTCCTATCCACAGCTTCTTGGGCTGTTTTCCCATAAGAAAGCGGTGATGTTCGCTAGAGACTTAAACGCAAGATGCAGGGCCGCAGAGTACAACAGCACCAACGCGGCGGGACGAAATCTGGAACTTCCAATAGAGCGAAGCGTAAAAGTGCGCATTGGAATAGAGTTACAGACCTATTACTCAGCGATAGGTGCAACTAAGCCCAACATAATCTTAACAAGCTCAAGTTCTCCCTACAACTATCACATTGCCCCGTACCCGTGATACCCAGCGACCGCAAAGCATTAACAGTCACACTGTTGAAAAGCCCAATTAAAATACCAATAAGGGAAAGGAAATCGTATGCGGGATCAGAATGTGACGCCTACCATGCTGTTTTCCAGAACTATGTTCCACAAAGCCTAAGGGAAGCTACACCAGAAGAAATTTACGAGGGATTAAGCCACCTAACAACGAAACAATTAAAGCAGATAGGGACACTATCCCAAAGATAAAATATAAAACCCTACCAGCTCCAAAATAGACACCGAAAATGATTGCTATTCAAAAAGAATATAGAAGCTTAGAGGTCGCAATCAACAGATGGGGACCAAAAAGGGACCTCCACCAGATGAGGCGTGAAATCAAAGAACACCTGCACCAGCTAAACATACAATAGCAAGCAGACATTTAGGACCGAACCATTGAAGAACTGGATGAGGAAATGGATTACAGATAGTTCTTGCAAACAATGAAGAGATACAGAGTAAAGCTAGCAGACAAGAAAACGAACATCAAGAATCGGGAAGGTGAAGTAATCAGTGAACCAGAAGAGATAGAAGTCGAATTTAGAGAACACTGGTCAAACCAATTTAAAATTTCTCCTAAAGAAGAAGAAAATTTTGACACAGAGTTCGGGAACGGGATAATAGACCAGTTGATCTAAGAAATTCAACGGACATATCCGTTGAATAACGGTTCAGCGGAAAGACCCATGGTAGGCCTCAAGAAAAAGATCTCCCTACAGGAGTTAAAATGAAACACTAAAAACCTTCAAGCAACTAGCGCCAGGACACTCAGACCTAACAAAAGCAAACTTCAGTAATCCTCCACCCAACATAAAACAAGGATTAACTAATATTTTTAACACGGCACTCAATACGGGATAATTTCCCGATGCCTGGAAACTATCAAAAATAATATTCATTCGTAAGTCAGGTTAATCCCCAATCTCCCTAGCAGACTACCTCCAGATCTCTCTCCTCAAATTTGGAGGAAAAACTTTCGAAAAAATCATCGCCAACCGAATGTAATCCTACCTAGACGCCAATAATTTTCATAAATTTTAACAACACTGATTTAGAAGGCAGAGAGGTACGGATACAGCACTGGCGATGATAACAGAGAAATACGCCCCAATAGAAAAAGAGAAAAAACACGCTGTTCTAGTATTGAGGGACGTCAGGAAAGCATTTGATAAAGTGTGCCACCTAGGACTACAGTGTAAGATCCTCCAACTGGGGTTCTATCTCAGATTGGAGAAAATAACCTGTGATTACGTCATGGATAGAAGAGCCAACATCAAGATCGGGGAGTACCAGAGACCAGAATTTTAACCTAGAAGAGGACATCCCTCAAGGTGGGTGTTTGACTCCACTGCTCTACTCGATATTCACTCGAGACCTCCCTAGTCCTAAGATAGAGGAATCTTTATATATCCAGTTAACCAACACGAATTACAGATTGTGGTCTCCCCATATAAAAATAAAAGGACAATATCAAGGATGACGGCATATGAAATAGAGAACTTAAATATATACGAACGCCACTGGAAAATGACAACTAACATCAACAAGTTTACCATCATTCCAATCAAAACAAATAAAATGACACGAATTTATGTAGGAGATGAGAGATATCCATACAAGGCTTGAAAATAAACGCCATGGGATATAGAGACGAAATAAACAGCATAATTGCACGTATGAGTCAGGATATCAGAGAATTATATCGATTCGGAAACCTAAGAAGAAGCAATAAAAAGAAAATATTCTGCTTACATCAGACCAGAAATACTGTATCCGCAAATGCCACTAGCGGCCATTCCAAAGACTTATATAATGAAATTGCAAAGAGTGCAAAATAAAACACTCTCAATAATAAACAACGCTAGGAGAAGAGACAGAAAACGACAACAGACACTACATGAAAAGAACAACACTAGCGCGATAAACAAAGACCTAGGTTACAGGGCTCTAAATATTTGGCGGAAGTCGAGAAGAACTCTGACTCAGATTTCATCAGAAATGATTTCAGAATTCCCGACTTACTAGGGAACCAGGCTTGGAAAAGTTTTCCCAGCAGCAGAAGTGGTGCGCGGCACAACCAAAACAAAGATACCCAAAACAGTCGACAAAGTCACAAAACACATATACAAAACTGCTTGAAAGCTACAATGTAAAAAGGTATATATGATTGTTTGTACAAACTATTGGACATAGACTTTTATCAAATTATATATATATATATATATATATATATATATATATATATATATATATATATATATATATATATAGATCATACTAACACAAATGTTTGAAAAACTTTAAATGCTTCGAAGCTAAAATAACTAAGATAAAAGAAGAACAAATACCCTAGCGAAAACACACAGAAAGAGATACCCTTTCCCCAAGGACCTAACTATCTTCTCTATCCCTTAGTCCCAAATCTTCCACCAGTAAACCTTTCTATTAACTAAGTATTTCTCTATCTATCTAGTTTCTCCACGTATTAGATTTTTCAAATATGATGAACACAAATGGCAAACAAGGAGGTTATACAAAATATCCGTTTCCTGTGTTTATGGAACAGCCGAGCAAAGGACAAACATTGGGAACAAAAACTCTGGCCAGGTAGAGAAAGTTTAACTGCTGTGAGAAGAATATTATACACTAACCACTTGTTGAGCGAGAGAAAACATCTTCCAACCCCTTTCATATTTGTGAAAGCTCTAAATGCGGAGGGTGACTCTTTTAAATTCATATGTACAATACTTCCTGGCTTAAGTTATGATAAAATAAAGGCTGGATTTTTTAATGGGCCACAAATCAGAAATTCAATGGAAAGGTAAAACGTCTCGAGTTCGATGACTGACATCGAAAAAGGAACATGGGGTTCATTTACGGCTGTTGTGAAAGGATTTCTTAGTAACAAAAGGGCTGCCAACTACAGGGATTTTGTAGAGACATTACTTTATACCTTTCATCGTTTAGGCTGCAACATGAGCCATCTTGATAAATATCCTGCTAATCTTGGTAACGTGAGTAATAAACACGGAGAGCATTTTCATCGGGATTTCAAGATTGTGGCGAGAGATATCAAGGCAGATGGAACACAATCATAATGGCTGACTACTGTTGGAGAATTCAACGAGACTGTGTAGACATTAAACACTCCAGACACTCTCGTAAGCGAAAAAATTTTCCATGAATGTATAGGTATGTGTACGATTGCTTGTGTTTTCTCCATTATATTAGAAAAATAACCTGTATGTATTTAGTAAGAGCTGATCTTATCTTACAATGCATTCATCCTTTCAAATTCTCTTGACATTTTAAGTTAATGTTTAAAGCTACAACACTTAAGAAACTATCCATACCAAGTAAATACATGCAGTACGTCGTAAAATAAGAATATGCTTTAAAATCAAAACCTGATGTCTTAAAAAAAATGCATGTCATCTTTAAAATTAGCGTCAATATTTATTAAAGACAACACAAATTATAAGTCAGCAAAAATTGTGTTGACTAGTGTTATAGACGAAACATAAAATGATGTTTAATGGAAATAAAGACAAAATTCTTCATAATTTGTTTACATTTTATTTTTTTAGTTTAATTATATAAAAATTGTATTCACTACAAAATAAAGGTAGGTATTTGCAACACGCTATATTCACTTCCAAGGCTTTATGAGACATGCAATCATATAAACACAAAAAGTTCTTAATGCGAAGAAATGTATGTCGAGCATTTATGTGAGTTGCAATTGAGATTCTTCAGACAAAGGAATCCTTAGAAGCATAATAATGAGAAGTCCACGAGATAAGACCTTCTGATGCCAGAGTTCCAGCTCTTCCAACATAAAAAGATCTGCTCATTCAGGGGAATTGTTACATCATCTTACCTTTGTCGAATCCATCACGTAGTGCTGAACAGAGAAATAGTAAAAACCCTGCGATACTAAATAATAAAAAACAATGAGAAATGAGATATAGAACGAAATATGTTCTCTAGACGAATCAGTTATGTTCTTTTTGCGTTTCCCCGCAGACTTTTCGTTTAGACCACTAATCAGTTTTTATTCACTTTTTCTTCATTTTATTCTTTTTATACCAAACCATTGATTCTCTCTGCAATGAATGTGAAAATACATTCGTCAGGTGCTACAGTTTTCTTTCTTTTCTCAATATAAACAAAACGCCTATTTTCTGGAATCAGTGACAAGGAACAAACGAACAATGTTGTGATCTAATCTCCCTGTCCAGTGAGCCAGTGAGTCAGAGGCCAATCGCGAAAACTATAGGAATGTATCGCAAATAAATATAACTGCTTGTCGTGGTACACTACTCATATATTATGTGGGAGGTGACTTAATCACTTACTGCAACTCTTTGCAGGGATTAACGATCGACCAGGAGGTTAAACTCGATGCGTCGGGTTTCAAATAATAACAAATCAGGCAGAGTGCAGAAATGGAAGGCGAGATTTAATTAAATAGGCCGAGAGTATTGTTCAAGGTTATTTAAAGATGAAACAATAAAAATATAAATTTATTTACAAATATCGAAATAAGAATAAAAATAGGCAGAAGGGAATTATTTCAATAAAATAGTATCTTGATAATTACGATGAGGATGGATTCTCAAATAAAATTAATTAATTAGCGTTACTATGTTCAAATCGAAAGGGGGAACTTGACAATACTAACAATTGAAAGAGTTTCAATTTTACGAGTCGGTGACTTCGAAGAAGGTCCTGGTTGAGAGGAGTCAAGTGGTGCTCGATCCTGATGAGGCAAGTGGGGCATGATCCTGATGAGGCAAGTGGGGGTGTCGTAGAATGACTCCCGACGATACTATATATAACACTATTCGTTGAGGGAACTTCCTTAATTATCTCTAGAGTGCGTTTTACTGTTTTGGCGGCCGATATTATGTATCTTCAAAAATGCTTAAGAAGTGGAACTGAGCTCAAGGATAATAATATTGCTATCATTAATAAAATAGAGTTTTATTAATAATAACTATAAACAATACACAAAAACGGAAAATATTGACAAACAGAATGGAAAGGGTCGTGGAGACTCGGGCTAATCCAAGGATTTAAGGGATCAAAAAAGGTAAAACAAATATGGAGTTAAAGAGATGGGATGGTTCGATAAACCATTTAAAGCACAGGATAGAATTGACAAATAAGGGATCAATACTCAAAAGGTGACGCTTGGCTTACGTAACTTCATTAGGGCGCGGTGGAAGGTACTTGAAGGAATATTCGGTCCGCTGGCGAGTTCCAGCCAAAGGGGAGGGGGGATATGATGATCCTGACGTGGCGTCTTGGAAAAGAGAACAGTTACTCGACGAACGGCTCGACGAACAATGGCTGTTCTACTTTGTTCTCTTCTGAACAAAGGGGGGATGAGAACCGTCTCTTGTCTACGGGCTCAAGAACAATGGCTGTTCTAATGTTGTTCTCCTTTGAACAACAGGGGGGGGGATGAGAACCGTTTCTTGGCGAAGGGCTCAAAACGAACAATGGCTGTTCTAATGTTGTTCTCCCTTGAACAACAGGGAAGGGGGGGAGAGAACCGTTTCTTGGCGAAGGGCTCAAAACGAACAATGGCTGTTCTAATGTTGTTCTCCCTTGAACAACAGGGGGGGATGAGAACCGTTTCTTGGCGAAGGGCTCAAAACGAACAATGGCTGTTCTAATGTTGTTCTCCTTGAACAACAGGGGGGGGATGAGAACCGTTTCTTGGCGAAGGGCTCAAAACGAACAATGGCTGTTCTAATGCTGTGTTCTCCTTGAACAGCAGAGGGGAATGCCTTGGGGACTTGACGTCACTAAAGGCTCGAACCTTTGGCACTCAAGGAATATTGTCCTCCTGGACAAGTGATGGTGAATCTCGAGGCCGAGGTCCCTTGGCGCACAAAGGGAGAGAGGGTCGTGGTGATGTTTCGCGACGAAAATCTGGATCTCCAATCTGATCTTAGTGGTAAAGTTTCCATATAAATAGCCAGGACATCTCCTTGGCGTGGGGGAGAATGGGGTGGAAGCTTCGAGGGAACGCACAGCTGGGCCGGAGAAAAATGCCTTATCTGTTCATAAGCCTAACTCGATCTGGCGAGGTCGGCGTATGGGGGCGAACGGGGGGACGATAACCTCCTTGTTTAAACATTGACGTCCGGCAGCTGTTGATAAGACTCCAAGCCTCGAATCGAAGATGCACGTGGGCCTTCTCGAGGTTTTAACTAATATGGGATAGGAGTTGAATTTAACACAGATTCAACTCGTTCTATCACACCCCTCCATTCCAGGGGAAGTTGTCACTTCGAAAAAAAAGAGAGAAGGGACAACGATAGAGCTCCGTTGTAGGGAACTCGTTTTCTTGTACCAACCGTATCTTCCTGCACCTAACTAGTATTACCTCAGTACATGATTATTTTGATCTTTAGATTACAGGGGAAAATAACCTTTAATACAACTTAATAAAAAAAAGGGCATGGAACAATGAAATGTTATAAACTTAGTACATACGGGACAAAATAATTTATACGTAAATTAATAAGAACAAATATATATACATCAAAAAAAAATTAGACATTGAGCGTTACAAAATTCAGACATACATTAAATAACTATATTACAAAAGAATCTTAAATTAAGTCGTACAAGACGGTATATACCTACATGGAGATACTAATCCTATGAATACAATTGTTCTACGCTATTCGGTAACGCATTCCTACTGAGTGCGTCAGCGACCTGGTTATCGGAACCTTTGATATAATTTATTTTAAATTGATACTCTTGCAAGAGTAAACTCCAGCGCATGATGCGGCCGTTTGAGTGTCTCAAATTCCTAATATAGGCTAACGGACGGTGGTCGGTTCCTATTTGAAAATCTTTACATAACAAGTACAGCTTGAATTTGTCTATGACCCAGATAATTGATAGAGCTATCTTTTCTCTAGTGGCATATCTCTTTTCGCGTGGTAATAATAGATGGCTAGCATATGCAACTGGATGACTCGTTCTGTCATCCACGTATTGAAGGAGTACACCTCCAATGCCCTCGTTGATCACGTCGGTCTTAACCCCAAAGGATTTTTCCGGGTTGGGCAACTTAAAAATGAGGGCAGAAATGAACTTACTTTTGAGCTGATTAAAATGGGAAACAGCGACATCATTCCAACGTAAACGATCGGAGAAATTCTTTTCCTGAAGGGGGCGTAGGGGGGCCAAAATTGCAGCGAAATTCGGAACAAATCGCTGATAGGGAGAAGCTGATCCTAGGAACGATCTTAATGGCTTCTTTGTAATCGGGAGGGGCATGTGGGCGATTGCCTTAATCTTGTTCTCGTGGGGACCTAACTTGCTTCGTCCTATTTTGAAACCCAAATATTTAATGGGTTCGTGGGCAAAATGGCATTTGCGGGGGCCAATGGTGAGGCCATTTTCGCGCAGTTGTTCGAAAAGAGCTAATAGGGTGGGTAAATGGTGATTCCATTTAATTAGTTCTTGTAGCTGGCTCTTTGGACGTGGTGTCAGCTGCACGTCACTATCCAGGTCAGAGGGTTCCAAAGACTCGCCTGGTAGGGAATGAGGAGGGTAATCGGCATCAGGTTGGATGCACACTGTCTGGATTACCTTAAGGGACTCCGCGGGGCAATCCTCTTCAAGCACCGATGCTTCGTCTAGTTCTACGAAGGTATCTCCATGGGCGCGTTGGGGGTTCTTTTTTTCTTGGGGTCCAAGGACAGTCTCCGTGTCCTTGTCTGGGGCCTTATCACCTAAGGGTTTTAGTGAATCACATTCCTCTTTTTCTGTCCTAAAGTCCTGGTTAGGGGTCTCCGAGAAATCGGACGGTATCGGGGTTCTGATGGGGACGGGCTCCTGGGCTTCTTTCTTATCTCGGCCTTGAGGAAGGGCGGCCTGAAACACAGGGTCGAAACTTACTTGGGGGCTCTTTCCTATAAGTACGGAACAGAATTTTATTGGTGCTACAATGACTTCAGCCCAGCCATTATAATATTGACACTGCAGGTAACATCTAGCGACGGGGAATCTGTTCGCCCGCCCAAGGTAGTCACGTACCACCGCAAATTTTTCGTGGTTAGTGGCCACTGGGAGGAGTTCGTCGGACACGATAAAGCATGTACATCCTGTGTCCCTGACGAGAGTCGATACTCGACAGCTGTCCACGCTGCCCTCCTCATATTTCAAAGTTCCCGATGAACTTTTACCAAAAACAAAATTTACCTGGTGGCCTGACGGAGGGGGAGAAGTTTCTGCTTGGGTCTGCACCACCGAAGGAGCCGGGGTCGCATTAATCTGGGGAACTTGGTTGCCTGGTCCGCTTTTAAGCCTAGAATTTTGGGGGCAATTCCAGCTCATGTGGTTTTCTACTCCACAGGTGAAGCATATGGTTGGTCGCTTCGGGAAGAGAAATGGAGGAGAAGTCTTAACGGGAGGTTTGGAGTCCCGTTGTTGGTTTTGGGGAAAGAAGTTTTGGGGTTTTACGGGGCTCGGAAACTTTGTCGGCTTTCCTGGGAAGGGGCGCGAATCCGTCCTTCTTTCTTCTCGTTGGATTTCTTTTTCTCGTTCCTCTCTTTCTCTTTCTTTCTCTACCTTTTTTCTTTGAACTTCTGCTTTAATCCGAGCTAATTCAATCTGAAGGTCAGCTAGTCTTATCCGTTCCTCTCTTTCTCTTTCTTCTCGTTGTATTTCTCTTCTTTGCTCCTCTTGAATGTACTTAATTAGTTCTTTTCCGGAAAGTCCACAGGACTCTCCTTGAGCTTTAAAGATTTCGAACGGAGTCATCTTTGCACTTGGGGGCGCACTAGTCAATCAACTAAAATTCCTTGCAACAAGAATTATGCCTCTATAGAATTAGCCTACCTAAATATGGGCACTGACCTATTCGTACTTGGTTTCTCAATCTAAATAACCACTGACTAAAATCACAAAAACACAAACAAATTATTATAACCGTTCCTTGAGCTACTCCAGCTTCTTAAGTTTCCAAAAAAAAGGGGATAGCAATCGTTAAAACAAAAGGGAACTACTATATTTTATTATTATAACGAATAACACTATGCTTTACTCGACTGAGACCAGTGTTTGCAAAGATATAGCGTTAAACCTTACACACCTGATACCAAATTAAATAGTATATATATATATGTCGTAGAATGACTCCCGACGATACTATATATAACACTATTCGTTGAGGGAACTTCCTTAATTATCTCTAGAGTGAGTTTTACTGTCTTGGCGGCCGATATTATGTATCTTCAAAAATGCTTAAGAAGTGGAACTGAGCTCAAGGATAATAATATTGCTATCATTAATAAAATAGAGTTTTATTAATAATAACTATAAACAATACACAAAAACGGAAAATATTGACAAACAGAATGGAAAGGGTCCTGGAGACTCGGGCTAATCCATGGATTTAAGGGATCAAAAAAGGTAAAACAAATATGGAGTTAAAGAGATGGGATGGTTCGATAAACCATTTAAAGCACAGGATAGAATTGACAAATAAGGGATCAATACTCAAAAGGTGACGCTTGGCTTACGTAACTTCATTAGGGCGCGGTGGAAGGTACTTGAAGGAATATTCGGTCCGCTGGCGAGTTCCAGCCAAAGGGGGGGGGATAAGATGATCCTGACGTGGCGTCTTGGAAAGGAGAACAGTTACTCGACGAACGGCTCGACGAACAATGGCTGTTCTACTTTGTTCTCTTCTGAACAAAGGGGGGATGAGAACCGTCTCTTGTCTACGGGCTCAAGAACAATGGCTGTTCTAATGTTGTTCTCCTTTGAACAACAGGGGGGGGGATGAGAACCGTTTCTCGGCGAAGGGCTCAAAACGAACAATGGCTGTTCTAATGTTGTTCTCCCTTGAACAACAGGGGGGGGGAGAGAACCGTTTCTTGGCGAAGGGCTCAAAACGAACAATGGCTGTTCTAATGTTGTTCTCCCTTGAACAACAGGGGGGGATGAGAACCGTTTCTTGGCGAAGGGCTCAAAACGAACAATGGCTGTTCTAATGCTGTGTTCTCCTTGAACAGCAGAGGGGAATGCCTTGGGGACTTGACGTCACTAAAGGCTCGAACCTTTGGCACTCAAGGAATATTGTCCTCCTGGACAAGTGATGGTGAATCTCGAGGCCGAGGTCCCTTGGCGCACATTGGAGAGAGGGTCGTGGTGATGTTTCGCGACGAAAATCTGGATCTCCAATCTGATCTTAGTGGTAAAGTTTCCATATAAATAGCCAGGACATCTCCTTGGCGTGGGGGAGAATAGGGTGGAAGCTTCGAGGGAACGCACAGCTGGGCCGGAGAAAAATGCCTTATCTGTTCATAAGCCTAACTCGATCTGGCGAGGTCGGCGTATGGGGGCGAACGGGGGGACGATAACCTCCTTGTTTAAACATTGACGTCCGGCAGCTGTTGATAAGACTCCAAGCCTCGAATCGAAGATGCACGTGGGCCTCCTCGAGGTTTTAACTAATATGGGATAGGAGTTGAATTTAACACAGATTCAACTCGTTCTATCACAGGGGGCATGATCTGAACCAACCTTCCGAGGAATAACGATGAAGAAAGCCAATCTTAGGATGATGTTCGACAGGAAAATGTGTGATTACTTGTAATCTCACTGGAAGAGGAAACTTTTTTTCCTCAAAGGAAATCGATGGAGATTTTCTTTCGGATCTATTAAACGAACGGAGAGTGTCGCGCAACTTCAAAGGATTGCCGTTCACAGAAGCTCCCAATTTACTGGGTAAGAATCACGTCGGGGAAGAAAGTCTTGGTGTCTGATGAACGCTTACCTGACTTCGACTCGAGACGATGAGGACTACTTTGAGGTGCTTGCGGGACTCACCGATCGCAAGTTAAAACCGGGTATTTGTACGAATGATCCGGAAGGGGTAAAGGGCGATTCGGTGCCGAGGGTGAGGAAGCTCCCGACATCTTAATCGGTGAGGCGGACGAAAATTCAGCTTTTAGCGGCAAGGCGCGAAAAAACAAAAGCGGCTCGTTCTCTCCTCATTGCCGGGGGAAGGGCTGTGGTCAAACTCACTGGCTTGAGGGATAATTCCCCAATACCCTTAGGAGTCGAACTTCTCGAATGTTCCCGAACGGGAAGTGAAATTTTCCATAGTGGGATACAATCGCACGTGGTCTCCAAATAACGTGAGGAGTTCAGAGGTTGTTCTTTTTCACTGCTGATAATAAACAATCAATAATAACATACAGTAAATTTAAAGTCTATCTACTTGGAAGAACGTTCTATGATGTAAAAGTGTATCTTATTAAAAATTATTCAAATTTTGTGTTCTGGAACTGAACTAACAAACATGGCTTCAATTCCAACCTTATTAGCTGACGGTAAAATAAGGTCTCAATGTCACTTGGTCAACCACAAATTCTGGAGGAGTGACTTATGCATGTGACCAGGATTACTTTAAACAGAAAAGAATCGTTGGTTGAAAAATGGCAATTCGTAAAGCATAAGCTCTTGTAAAATGAGGAACACAGAGCCACATGTCTAATTAAAATCGCATCAAAATGCATTATATTTCCTTTTGAAGATGGGGAATTATAATATGCTATGGATAAGTATTTATATTTCTTACTGTTGAATAAAATATGATTGATTAAGTAGCGGAGCTTGTATAATGTCAAGGAGTTAAATCTAGAGTAAAGATTTAGAGTTAATATCTTTAGCGAATGGGTCCTAAATTTAAATTTTCTTTAGTCATCATGTATCTTGGTTAATGTAAAAGGTGCAAATTTGGAAATGGTTTTGACTAGTTTTTGTATTTTCTGAGCAGCATAAGCTAATTCTGAAAGAACCTGCATGCCCACAGTTTGGTAATCACTGCATGGTTAACTTAAATACAAAGGCTTTCACAAAACAACAAAGTAATAAAAGGAAGAAGCTCGAGCTTATATTTTCAAAGTTTTCCTCAAACCAAATATTCAGTTCTACTAATTTCTTCTTGCGGCAGCTAAATTATTAGGTTGGATCAAAATTTCTCCCACAACCTTTTTTGACAATAATTTACAACGAGAGAAAGTACCAAAAGGAACATATCAATAAACAAGGTAATCAAAGTTATTTTCGGGCTCTTGCTTCAAACAATGAGATAGATAATGAAATGACTTTTTGTTAAATTCAACTGAATATCTACCATAAAAATCTCCAACTGCAGTTTTCAGTTTGTCCCCCTTTGCGAACTTTTTACCATTCATGAAGTTCTGTAGTGCTCGAAATAAATCGTAGTCTGTTGGTACCAGGTCTGGATAGTACAGTGTGTGAGGGAAAACCTCCAACCCCAGCTCTAGAAGTTTTTCACCGGTTTGATTTACAACGTGTGGTCAGGCCTTATCATGAAAAAACATGACATCAGTCACTTATGGTCACTTCTGCGCAATTGCACCTAACACATGTTGTAGTTGTTTACTGTATAATTGAGCGTTGATAAATTGATTGCATTTCAAAATGTTCAAGTAAATCACTCAGTTTCAATCACAAGAAATACAAACCATGAGCTTCATGTGGTATCTGTCGGCCTATGTATCTAAAGTTGTGGAGGTGCACAGTTGTTATTCCAGCTTCCTTTGCGTGCCAATTTAGAGTGTAGACACATTTGTCATCTGCAGTAACTACTTTGTTCAACCAATCCAAACGGCTTTTCTTGGACAGGGGTGTCATGCAGGCGTCTATGCGGCACTGACAGTCTAAGTTGGTCAACTTGCTTGGAATACAGTTTGCTGACTTTGCCCATTTCTTCTAAATGATACAAAACGGTTGTTTGGCTGACGCTAAACTCTACAGGCAGCTGGCTTGATGTCAAATGTAGATCACTTTGGCAAAGGCGCACAAATGTTTTTGTCAATAAGTGAGTGTCGAACGCTTTTCGAAATGACCACAATGAATCTTCTTGAAACAATCGTAAACTGTGCAACGACCTATTACTTATTGTGGCTTCTCCAAATGCATGTTTTTTACGATGATGCGATTGGGCAGTGTTTAATAGGAAAGACTAGACCACTCCACATTTACTAGTCGTACACCCTGTATAAATAAATAAATAAACTTCCAAAATATTTTGTGCTGGAAGTTTGTTTCCAAACTGATATATAATATGAATTGTAAGTGCATACTTGTTGTTTTTGGGTGCCTTCTGAAGAGTCACGAAACAATAAAGTATTGCGTTCAACAATTTGCCATATTCTGTTTTTAAGGAAGGAGAAAACGCTTTTCCGCGATCAATTTGTTACTGGAGAAAGAAAAAAATATCTTAACACCAATAAACAAAATAAACAATTGCTTTCCAAGAATAAAACCCCAGTGCCAACGGGCAAACTAGGGCTAAACCAAGGAAGATAATTTTGTGTGTTTGGTGGACAAATATAGGTGTAGTTTACTTCGAGCTATTGGAACAAATAGAAACTGTTACTGCAGAAATATACTGAAAGAGACTAGATCGTCTCAATGTTTCATTGAGTAAAAATTGTATAACTATAATGGTCAAATAAGAGGTCATTCTGCAACACGATAAAGCAAGACCACATTCTGCGAGTCAAATTCTAGAAAAAATAAAATCCTTGTGCTGGGAAGTTCTTCGTCATCCTCTATACTCTACAGACCTGGCTTTATCATTTTTTTAATTTATTCATATCTTTAGTGCATTTTCTCAGTAAAAAATATTTTCAGGTTAACAAAAAGTTGAAAAATCATTTAATTTCTTTATTGCTTCTAATGACCAAGATATTTTTTACAGAGGAATTAGAATTTTTCCCGCGAAATAGATAACATTTTGATCTAACGATGGTGGTTATTTTGTTGAGTTATAAATATGTTTCACTACTGTTTTTTATTATTTATTGTTACTAATCTAAAAACGACTTTACTTTCCGGTATCCCTAGTATATACAGGGTGTTCGAGTTAAATGTGTTGGCATGATTACTGTCTCAGGAATAAAATAAAACTTTCTATTTTTGAGATATATTCGTCAAATTTGGGTTATTTCTTTCTTCAGGACATAGTCTAATAATCTCAGTCGATGTATTTGTTTTTATATTCGCTGACATCTTTAGGTAACTTTGGAATCCGACGCAGGCCTTCGTTACTTTCTAACGTTTTTTTCCCCTGAAGCTCCGAGAAATCTTGGCCTAGAGCTCATCTTTTGTGTTGCAGCTGGATTTGTTGGTCACTCATTCAACCGCGTTTCACGCAGAAATAAGTCGAAGGGGTCGTAGTCAGGTGAGCTGAGAGGGTAAATGTCAGGTACTGTGTAATTAAAAAGATTTTCCCACAACCAGGTTATGTTCTTCTGGCTGGTGTGGCACCGTGCAGAATGATGCTACCACAAGTTAGTCGTCCCTGCAGCTACCTGGTCGATCGAAGGTTTCACCACCTCGCTGTGAACAAGGGTGTAAGCATCGGTATTAAGGATAAGCCCTCAGGGAATAAGTGGGGTAGCATGACGTCACATTTCCTGCTGATGACACTGAAGACCAAGATTGTCGCTGTAAATTTCATCAGCATCACTTTAGGCACATCATTGGGCGCGAAAGGGATGCAACTGTTATTTTGGAGTTGGTATTCTGGTCTTAGCAGAAATTCTTCTAGTCGAGAACCACAGCATGTAGTGCTCCGAAGGGTGTTTCTATTTATTGATCTTATATGAATGTTAGCAAATGTCCTTATGCAACACATCTTAATGAGTGTTTTATCTATAGTTCCCTACCTTGCAATAGCAGGCATCGGCTACTTGGGATCATTGTTGATAATCTCATGGATTTCAACGACGATTTTCGGTGTTCTTATGGTGTTAGAGCTTCGACCAATTGTTTTTCTCTCTATTTTTGCGTCATAGTCGAAATATGAATCTCCTAGCTCGTTTCTGACATTTTCCATCATCCTTTTATGCCTCTTTTATATAGTTAGAGATACATAATCTTCGCTATTCAATTATTCTGCCGAAAAATAAAGCAAAAATGGTTATTAATTTTAAGGAAAAAATGAACTAGAACGAAGGTAAAACAAATATAGGTAAAATTAGCAGTTGAATATTACGGACAAATACAGTCCTCACCCTGTATCGGGGAAAATTCCTCGGCATTGTAAAACATACAAAGTAACGGTTTAGTTGATTTGAAGTTAGCTGAATTGGAGGACTGAACGTTATCTGAATAATGGAAACGATTGAAATGTACCATGAATATTTGTAGCAGGTATCGAAATGCCCACTTCATAAATGCTGCTCAAAGATCTGTTAAAAGGCTTTAAGACTCGATATCGAATGCTGTTTCGTAGACAACGAGGCCATGGCCGTAGACAGTGACCCAACCAGCGTCCGCACGCCGGAATTCACCCAAAGATTGCTGAAGTTGATGAAAGACCAGAGCAAGGAAATCCGCGTTATTACGAGAGATATAAGTGTTGTAGTCACAACCATGATGCTTGTCTTGAACGAGAACCTTCGTTCGCATTCGTACAATAGTCGCAGGGGACAAATTCTGACAGCCAGAGCCAAGGAGAATGGCTTTAAGAAGTCAAAGACGTTCCTGCACAAGCTGAAGCGTGTTGTTGAGACAGGGATGTTCTGGTTCTTCTTAGATAAAAAGAACTTCTGCCAAGAACAAGTGCATAACATCTAGAACAACAGTTGGATTGCATTTAATCCATGCTAGTTTTTTAAGTATCGTGATTTGCAAGTTTACTAAAATTCTGAGGGTAAGTGGGTGTACCTCAAGCGAGGCAGACGCTATGCCGCCCCATATGTTTGAACAGGCTATTAGGAGCTGCTGGAGACTGTAATTACTCCCTGGGTGGAAACTGTTTCTGCTGAAAGGACATACCTCCTAAGAAAACAATAACTGGTTGTCTGAAAATTTCTACGACGTGGCAAGCCCCACTTTACCCCGCATTATATATCCTCCGATTATAATCACATTGATTACTCCACGTGGGGTGCAGTTGAGAATGACACCAACTACTCTTTAGACAAGCTCAAAGCTTAGCTAGGTTCCAAGATTAAGAAGGTATTCAAGGAGTTTCCCATGAGCACAGTGAAGAAAGCATGCGCTATAATCGCCATAGTCTAGTTGATATTTAAAAAAAATAAAATACATTTAATATAATACTTTAAGTGTTTGAACATCCAATATAATAGCGTCAGAGATCGAGAAAGGAAATAATTCAAGTATATAAAATGTCGAATAAATGAATGGAAAAATGTTTTCAAATGCAGTCAGGTAACAAACAAGAAGTAATGGAAGGAAAAATATCCGCAAGGGAATTCGAAACATCTTGGAAGTAATTTTATCGCACAGAGGATTTTTTCTTATTTGAAAGATCTTTCAATAAGATTGCTAATAATGAAACCATATTTCGATCATTAGGTCACTACAAGAGATTCATTGACAGAAATTCCTCCAACAATTTCAACAGGTTAAATTTCATATAGGGATTGCTGCCTTTTATAGTAGAGCTCCAAGTCCCTATGGAATTATACTTCTTACCGATAAATAAAACGTTTAATTGAATTGAAATACCAAAGAAAAGAAATAAACATGGAAGCTCAAACGCATAACGAAAAAGCTCCATTAACAATAAACGGTAAGAAATACTAGAAGTTAGATAGAATTTAATGGATACTCACATTCCTTTTTTTATATATATAATTTATGGTACCGATGTAATCCCATTTTTTCAATTAATTCCATTTTGTTAATCTCGATTAGTATAAGGCAAAATTGAAATGAATTGATATATGGAGAAAGCTATATCAATTTATCGATATTAAAAGGAAGATGCGTCTATTATTGCAAAGATTTATTACTATTGTCTAAATTCCGGAGTAGACAAACGGGATCTTGTGTTCAGTGGAATACATTAAAAAAGGATATTGTTACGTTAATCTCTACGATCCTCTTATTAAAACATTCACAGAATTCTTAAAACGTTCATGAGATTTTATTTACACACATTAAATTCCTGTGCTGTTAATTTGATTCTTATCTTCTTAGGAATTTAGAAATAAGTTTTATTTAAAGTAATGGAACTATTGTTAATTGATTTTTCATTAAAAATTGCATATAATTATCATCTAATTTATTATCCTCCTAATTTTGCGCCATTATGAGAACCATCTACCCAGTAATGAACTCCAGTTGGATTTTACGTAACCGTTGGATGGATATATGTATTATAAATAACTTACCTGTAATATCGGGAATAAAATTAGACTTACAGGCAGTTTTGTACAATAATAACATAACCAACCAACTATATTCATAGAGACGCCACTATTTAGTATTAAATTAAATCCTGCTATTTTTCTACTCTGTTTTAAGTTCACAATCTTCCCCTCTGCCATTTTCGATCGACATTTGTCCACTTAAGCGCATTAAAAGACGTCTGGCTTTTCTCAACGCTATCAGGAATCCATCCGCTGCCCGTTCACATTCAAGGCCAAATACTCCATTCTCCTTAAACTTGTTTGAAATCTTATAATATAAATATTAATGGCCATCTATAAATAAAATAGAGCATATTTTTCTAATGGAAAATGCTATATAAACATCACAACCCCTAGAGTTCATATATCATCGGCACACCTGGGCGACGAACTTCACCCACACCAGACAGTTTCCCGCATCCAATAGACCAATCTAAAGCACTAAAAAATGACTGCATCAATTGTCTATTTCGACCTCCACTTTTGTCTTTGCAGTACCCGGGATCGTTCCCCAGCCACTCCTGTGGGTTGCGCGTCCCCAAGGCGTGTCCGAAGTAGCGTAGGGTAGCTATTCATTGCTCTACTAACCGCATCAATACGTATAGGGCAGTTTACCTCACCATCTAAACTTGTGTTTGCCTCTAGATATAAGCCCCTTGTTAGAAGAACGAATATCTTAACATAACTTCATTTTTACAAGTAATGAGTCCATTCTATTCTTCTTTACTATTACTACTAGTACAACGCCTGCTACTCCTAGTACAATTTCAACGAAGCCTACTACTACTAATTATTACAATATGAAAGAATTTATGATAACATCTCTAAAGGAAAAAAAATAGATAAGTTTATTTGGGAAAATCCTAAAGCCACTAGAGAGCAATTTAGCAAGTATACCTTCAGTTATACAGGGTAGACCAATAGTAGCAATACATAGGTAAAATAGGAACATATATAATTTCTATATTTATTTTTTAACGTGATATTCTTTTATTTTCAGATATCCTTAAGATGCCCTTGACAAAAGAACGACGAATTGATATCATAATGATGGCCGAGTCAGGAAGTTGTCGCATCGTTGCTGCAGAATTTAACAGAAAATATTGGAACAAACATAACACCTTAATTTTTCTTATGTATTGCGACTTTTGGTCCACTGTGTAGATATTTACCTAACTTGTTAGAAGTAGCAGAATTACAAAAGCCGATTTCTTTAATTGTTAATATTGCAATTAAGTCAATTCCTCCCTAGTGCCTACCAGTTCAGATTTTCAGTATGTTGATGCCTGCTTTCAATGATGAGGATAATTTTAAATAATTAGGCCTTTGTCGTATGTGAATAAGGGCTGAAATCTCTATGGAGATGGTAGGATTAAACTCTTCAAATACGCTTCTAGTATTGAATTTTATCCTGTGGAGAGATGAAAGCTAGCGTCCCTTATGGAAACTAGATGCTTGAAAGGAAATATGCAAGAGAGAGAATACCATAACTTAAGAAAAGAGAGAGAAAGCAAAAAACAGAGACATAAAGATAAGGAAAGATTGAAACAGGCATTCGTTTAAGAAGAATGAGAAGAAGCATGACAAGAATTAAATTAACATTTTGCTAATATATTTACTATGCAAGACATGATGAATTTAATAAAGATCCAAGAAGAAATTAATTGTAAAGATGAGTGAAGTTTTCGAAGAATAACTTAACTCTAAATGACATGTCCATGTATTTATCAATAAAATGAAATAAACAAAGCGACAGATCCCGATAAATTTTACCAAATTCACATAAAAGAATAAGAGAAGAAATCTACACCGAGAGGAGAAGATAACTCGACGACGACTAGGATTAATTAGATAACTGAAGTATCACCAGAGAATGCCTTATAGACAATTATAACCAGAATAGGAATAGAAAAGAATAGTTTGACATATAAGATCCTACATTAGTTTTAGTAAGAAAGTTTCCTATTAACGGTTTAAATGGCTTATAGAAACAAACGTTACACTGACAAAGATAAGAATAGAAACAGATATATGAATAGAATAGCATGGGTCTCAGGCGAAACAAAATTACAACTTTGCAACTTTACTATAACTATTTACATTACACAGAAATTAGCCTGATCAACAGTCAAACTAGCATCTCTTCGCAGCCTTTTACTTTCTTCAGGTTTAGCAACTATTCTTCATTGACCATTACATTCACACACGGGACTCACAGTCGATGCGTGGAAGACGGGTCACAATAAGGAGCAAAGATCTACATAGAATAGTTTTAAGTTACACATCGTGCTTCAGAAGTAGGTCTCACGACGAGATAATTCCACTTTGTGGTCACCTACTATATTTGTCGTTCTTCTATCCTTAAACTTTCTTTTTCCCGTCTTCTCACTCCTACCTACTTTACACCCAGTACCTGAAACCTACTTAGGCTTAGAACAGTGTGGCCTTATAGGATTACAAATGAATAAACGGCCTTGCTGCCCTCTTCCCCTTAAACACCTTCTAGGGGGCCAAAGGGGTCAAAGGGGGCAAAGAGATGGGCCGGGACAGTTTTTCTTTGTCTCTTACTTCTCTTTTTATTTCATTTCATTTCGACGCAAAGTAGCAAAACCATTTGTAACATTTTAAACATATCAGTTAATAAAAACTAGTTGTAAGCGACATTACGAAGGAGAGGGTTGCTTTAATTTTTAAAATATTTATGAAAAATAATCGTGTTAAGCTTAGAGAGATTTCGTAAAATTCATTTGTTATGGATCGAATCGTGCAACATAGGAAGATAAAGAGCTTTATTAACGATACTCTAAACAGTGTTTAGCTGGACCACCCATCTTCAAATCATTTCTTTAAATGTTTTCACATAATGATTTCAATCCTTGATGAATGGAAAGTCGAGACTGTTTCTGGACGATGTTCAGGTCCAAAAGGGTATCCAAGCCGCCTCCTAGTCCGTACTTTTTCGTATATCCGCACTTGGCTCTTCTAGCGTTCAGTTCTTTTATGAATACTCCTGAACGCCCGCATAGATGTGCATAATCGTTTAGTTTTATTTATCACCTCCACCAAAGAGATTGAGGAAAATTAAACTTAAAATTGGGCATCCGTAGGGAAATTTGCTTAATTAGAGTATGACGAGAAATATCAATACGACTTCAAGTATATTGCTCAAAGACTAAACACTGTTATAACACAAATCTTGTTCTCGTACTAAATTAATCAAAATGTAAAATTTTATCCTTTAAGTCTTTGCAAGCAAATAAGGCGAAATGATAAAAAATGGCATTTATTAGGGGCGTTCTGATATATTATACCTACCCATGTTAAATTTTCTAAAATTAATGAGCCTGGTAGAAATGATAACTGTAAGTATGCTTAAAATGCACGTCTCCTTGAATCGACGAAATGCTTTGCATAATTAAAATCAAGTGCAATAGAAAAAGGATCCAAGACAGAGGGCAGTGTAACGGTCAGTAGAGGGAAATTAGGTATGCAATTCTATGAACTTACACTACCTAATATCAGCCTGAATATCTAAATGGTATTTAAAATCCGCTCAGATCATATGATGTGTAACCTTCGCTTCAATAAATTTTCATTGTAAGAGCGTTATAACCTTAAAATAATCTAAATTCGTTTTTTTGGCCGTAGATTGGAATTTATTACCGTTTATGGATTGTAATTGAAAAGAATAAGCTTGCATATTTTGCTAAGAAGATTTCATTCATTAAACGCAGACTGTTACCAAGGATCCAGCCGAAAATGCCTGTAAGCAAAGGAAGTGGGCTTTGATCTCGGTAGTGAGCAGTACACGAAATGTCTCTGTTCGTTCGGTGAAATATATGAGTCTAAGTTGATGTAAAAGCTGAGCGGTGCCTTGACATATATAAATTATGTAATAGATATTTAATCAGAGAATTGTTAATTGGGTGAGTAAAGCTAATTTTAATTCCTTGAAAATATGACTTATCCTACATATCTTGAGCAACCATATCATCATCAATTTATTGAGGATATAAATTTATAATTCACTTAATATTCGAAGCTCATATATTAGGATGTCCAAAACTTAATATTTCTAAAAGAAAAGGAAATACTATTTAATAAACAATTATATGCATTTATTTTCCAAAAGATTTGAATTATTATTTCATTCTCATGCATTGTTGTTTGATTAGGAATTAGATGCCTCTTTTTAATAATTCATTAGATATTTATGACATAACATTTGATTTATTTTCCTACTTCTTTTATATTAGATAAGCATTCCCATTTAGGTCAAGGTGTAATGACTTAAATAAATTGTAAATAGATGAGGTAAAACTCAATCTAACACAATATTTTCCTCTTGAGTCGAATATGTCCGGTGAGGTCCTGCATTGCCATGAAACAGGAGAACATCATTTTGGTTGACCAGTGCGAGCGATTTTTTTCAGGAGATCAACTTAAACTAAAATATTTGAGCATCTATAACTACAGGAACACTAGGCTTATTATTGAGCAGGTAATAATTAATAAAATTTGAAATATCAGTAATAAACATCATAACAATTTGATATTGGACACTACGTATAAGAATAGGAATAGAATAATGTTGCTTTGTTTTTTTCGTTGATGTTGTGAAATTAGTCCAGGTCATGTGTTTGCTTTTGCAATTTTTGGGTTTGTATATTTTTCATGCCAACTTTTTAAGTCTGAAGCCACATCAGACACTTGGTAAGTAAGTGATTATTAAGGTGTGAATTTAATGGGGTGCAATTCGAGGTCTCTCGATGGCGATGTGGAATAACTTGACATGTTAATTTGGATCTTCAAGCATTGTTCTTCACTAGGAGACCTTTTGTGCTTCGGCAGTTGGGTCCCTCGACATAATTCTATCAGAATTCACCTGTCGGACCACGACTTGGTGACATCGTTATCATACTTTAGGTAAGGTGTTTGAGGCTTGATCGGTTTTCGCCTATCACTATAAAAAATGAAGAGAGTAAGTCTGTAATATCCTCATTGTAGTATTCCAGCGAGAAGGTCAAAGACATCCCATCTATTCTTATAAAAAGCAACGACAGCTCGCATGATGATTAACTTGCTAAATTGACTGTTCTTAGCCGCACATATTCCGAGCCTCAACAGCTTCTATTTAAAGACATCGATGGTTATCTTCACGTCCCTGTTGAAATCATTAACTTAGAGTTTCATTGCAATCCCCGTTTTTCATATGTTGTAAATGTGAGCGGAAAGCCATGAAACAACAGAATCGTTCCCCATTTGTAGTTTTGGCACGGGCCTGGCACACTACCAACAACATTGTTAAGTTAAAGAAGCTTCCGAAAGCAACAGTTTATCGTGTGTATGAACAATTTAAAGAAATGAACACAAGACTCGAAGTTATTACAAGTGCAATGCAAGGTTTCTCGCTGGGCTCAAAAACTCGGTTGAAGCCAAACCATCCACATGCATGACAAGCCTTGCAAAGAAAGAAATTATCTCCTTTTCCAAGGTATCTAGAGCTGTGAAGAGGAAACTTGGCATGACGAGCTATGTTCGAAGACACCGCCAGCTCCTAACCGCTAAGTCCTATAGCAACCAGAACCGAGAGATGACCATATCTTCTGTCATTTATCAAGCATCAAGTGCAGGAAAAGCTCTCTTATTTGTGGAAGCTAAGGTGAATTGCAGAAATTTTCAGGTCATTGCATACGACCTTTCAGCCTTCCTACCTGTGTTTAAGACTAAGAATCCTGCATTAGTGATAGCAAGTGTCATGAATCCACACTTCATTGAGGCTGATTTGAGGATCGACAGAAAAATGTATGTGGACATCTTGAAGAACTTTGTTACCTTGGATAGGGCAAATATATATTTGGGATTCTCAATGGGTTGCTTATTTTAGGACTCTGCACCACGCCATAGCACAAAAGCCACACAGGCCTTCCTCGGTGAGAAGGTCCCGTTTTTGTGAGGGTCAACATCTGCCCAGTAATAGCCCAGTAAAAATTGTCTCAACTTATGAGCAAGACCCTATATATATATATATATATATATATATATATATATATATATATATATATATATATATATATATATATATATATATATATTTATATATATATACGAGGGGTGGTCAATAAGTTTTGAGAATCGGTAGGGCAAAACAGAGGAAGGGGGATGGCTGTTTGTGGGGGTGTTATGACAAGTCAGGACCTGTAGCCGCACGCTCCTACCTCGTCTATTTAAGAAGCAGTAGCTGATAACAGATCGTCATTCACAAATTTTACAACAATGGAGAAGGTTGAGCACCGCGCAGTAATTAAATTTTTGACCAAGGAAGGCAAGAATGCAAAAGAGATCCATGAACGCATAATTGCAGTGTACACCGACACCGCCCCTTCCTATGCAACCATTGCTCGCTAAAATAGGGAGTCAGCTATTTTCGTGAGTTCGTTGAAGATGACCCCGTCCAGGACGCCGGTCAGACGTGACCAACGAAGGCTATGTGGCCCGTGAGGAGAGAATTATCCTCAAACATCGACGGGTGAAGGTCGAAGAAATCGAGTGAGAACTTGGAATATTACATGGAAGTGTTATCAACATCATCCACGACAATTTGGCCATGACCATGGTCTCTGTCCGTTGGGTCCCTAGAAACCTCACGCCCCATGATCGTCTTCAACGTCGACATGATTCGGAGAAGCTGCTTCTCGTGTACAACCAAGACCTGGCGGGATTCGAGTCACGCACAGTGCATGGACATGAAACATGGGTCCATCACTGGGATCCCGAGACCAAGCTTGAAAGCATGGCCTGGAGGCACAGGGTCTCTCCGATCCGCATCAAGTTCCGGACCCAACCCTCAGCCGGGAAGATCATGGTCACCATCTTCTGGGATTCTGAGGGAGTGTTGATGGTAGACTATGCGCCTCGTTGAAGGACCATCACAGGTTAATAAAACGCCGAGGAACTGGCTGGGATGTAGATCTGCATCCTTCAGGAGCGGTGCGACAAGATAAAACGCGGTGTCATGCTCCTCCACAACAATGCCCCTGTCCACAAGGCCAGAGTTGCAAGAGCTGCCCTGCGCGAGTGCTGATTCAAGGAGCTCAACCATTCCCCTATATTCCAGCTCTGGCCCCTAGAGACTACTTTTTATTCCCAGTTGCCAGATGGGCTCTATAAAATTAAAAAAGAAAAATTTATTCCACCAGCTAAAGCCCGCACTGCGTGGACGCCAGTTTGAGGACGATGAAGATGTCCAGTTCGCCTTCCAGGAGTGGATTGAACAGCAGTCGGGAGATTTCTGGTTGTCGGGAATTCGAAGCCTCAGGGACAAGTGGCGCAAGTGCATTAAAGTCCAAGGTAGTTATATTAAATAATAATAAAACACGTTCCTCATATCTCGTTTCCTTATATCCGAATTGCAAAACTTATTGACCACCCCTCGTATATATATATATATATATATATATATATATATAATATTGAGGATAAATCCCAGAGCCACGAGAAACGGATGTAGCATCTTTTAATTTTTCACTACGTTTCGAAAAGTACAGGTTTTCATCTTCAGGCTAGAATAAGTTTACAAAGTTAATATGTATGAAGAAAACTTGAAAAGGCCAACAAGACATTATTTTACAGGTGACCAATTACAGAATATCAGTAGAAAGTACTACAAGTTAAATTAAATATGACTTGGCAACAGTTAAATTTGCTTTAAGACTGACTCAAAAATTAGTTCATAAATTTAAAGATTATTGCAGAAATTAATTACAAACTAAGAGAAATTGACCTGGCATTATTTAAAGATAATAAATTTAAACTTTTTTTTTGATTTTGTAAAGACTGTAAGAGTTAAAAACATTTAATATAATAACGGAAAATTTGGGTACTTACTAAAGCGGATCCATCCTAGAGAGTGAATGGTAGGTGTAACAAGGGGCTAGTATATATAGGTTCCAATGACACTTGGTTTATTAAAAGGCAAACCAACTAACAAACTGTAGTTAAAATTAGTTAATTAATAATGATATTGCACTTAAATCTTCATTGAGTGTAGGTTTGTAGTGTTTTATATATAGAGATTCGAGGGTTCTTAGGCAATGTTTGTTGTTGTTAAAGGCTAATACTTTAAAATTCTCAATAGAAATGTTAGTTTTACAGCTTATGGTGTGTTCCCTAATAGATGACTTTTCCTTTCTATTCAATATTTTGCTTGTACGCCAACTAATCCCCATATGAGCAGAGAACCTAGCTCCAAGAGACCTAACAGTGCTACCAATGTAAGAGGCTCCAGTACAACTGGGACATTTAAATAAATAGACATTATCACTGCGGAACTCCAAAGAGATAGGATCTTTA